>PVJX010001341.1:0-167481 GCA_004027295.1 Dolichotis patagonum
GACTTAGGAAGAATTGCTTCCTTTTCTATTCCATTGAAGAGTTTGAGGAGTGTTGGAATTAAGTTGTCTTCGTATTTCTTGTAGAGCCTGTGGGTAAAAAGGAACTCTTCTGTACTGTTGGAGGGAGTGTATACTGGTGCAACAACTGTGGAGGTCAGTCTGGAGATTCCTCAAAAAGCTGAGTTTGGAAGTCCCATTTCACCCAGCTTTTCCACTTTTAGGCATATTCCCAGAAGAACTGAAAACATCATACCACAGTGATATATGTGCACCCATGTTTATAGCAGCACAATTTGTAATAGCCAGATCTAGGAAACAACCTCATCAACTGATGAATGGATAAAAAAAGATGTGGTATTTTTATACAATGGAGTAGTACTCAGTTATAAAGAATGATCACATTGAAATATTTATAAATAAATGGATGCAACTTGAGACCGAACTCATAAGTGAAATAAACTAAACTCACATGTATAAATACCATATAGTCTCCCTAGTATGAGAAATGGCAAGAGTATATAAGATTTTACGGTAATCATGATTTCCCATTACATAGCTTTGAAGCCTTTTAATGTTTTCATTCATCAGTTTGAATGCTTTTATTCTGTTTTGTTTGGCTTAATTATGTGTGATGGTATGAAGAGCTGTTTTGAAGAAAACAAAACATTATGGCAGCCATTGCTGATTTAATATCATCTTGCTTTGAAGTCCTACCATGCTTTTATTCTTCTGTTACCATCGGTTATATCATGTTGTGCCTTATTGGGGTTTTAATATATGTGATAGTATAAACAAAATTTTTATTGAAAATGAGATATTATAGTAGCCATTGATCATTTTCTGTTATTCCGTTCAGAGTACCCTGTAATTCTTTCATTTTTTGGAATGGTTTTATAATACTTTGTTATGTTTGATATTATTATATTTGAAGCCATGCTCAACTATTACAAAGAAAGAGACATTATGGTAGCTACTGTTAATATCCGGTTGTCTTGTTGTAAAGTGTTGTGTTGCTTATGTTGTTCTGTTCTGTTCTGTTCTGATCTGCTTTGTTCTGTCCTCTTTTGTTTCATTGTCTTTAAAATTAAAAAATATATATATATCCATAAAAAACAAAATTTAAAGAGTTCCGTTTTTATAATAGAAATTTATATTAAGACAAATAAAATTATTGGACCAATTTCTGTTAAATCATGGAAGCTGTCTTACACAAAATGGTATGCATGAATTAGTTAATATTTTTAAGGCACTTGAAAACTAATAGGTCTGTGTGGCATTATTCTATTTAGTTTATGACATATTAATAATGCATTTTATTTATCTAGCATTTGAAATGGAACTTAATGAATTAATAAACATAATACAATCATGTTTAATGAAGAGGTTTGAAATGACTCATCTTAATGATTCTGTTATAATTTTATAATCATAATCATTTTTAGCACTTTTATTGCATTTGTTCCTGGAAGTATTTTGCAAACACCTAGCTAGTTAATGCATCTATCTTTGGTTAGAATGGATAAGAGGTGTCCTTGATACATATCTATTAATAGTACAGTCTAGACACAAAGATAAGCTAAAAATTCCAGTCTTACATAGACCTTGGAGATATGTTATTATGTGATTCTGATTTGAGATCAGAATAAGGTATTGGTAAGATTCTGAAGGTGAATGGAAGGAGTATTACCTCACAGTCCAGTGTCTGATTCATTCTGCACAAATGAACTCCGGTGGCCTAAATGGCCACAGTTCTACTGTTTTAATCACACGTGTGTCATCAACTGGATAGGACAGCCAGGTCTCTTTCACCACTGTCATGAAGGTTTTAAAGCTGGGACAAGTCTTACAGAACTGGGAGGCATTTTGACTCAAATCTCCATAGGCCCATAACTTCTCTGGTTTTTAATGGAAATGTTAAAAAGCCCATGGCTTCAGGCATTTTTGAGTAATTTCAACCAAAATTGAAAGAGACATTTTGTCTGAACATCCTTCCAGCAAACAGCCTCTTGGCTTTACACAGAAATGGCAACTGGTCAAATGCGGGTGATGAGGGCATAAATAGTTGTGATGGTCTCCATAGTTTTGTCTTCCCTCTGATTCACATGATGAAACCTACCCCAAAGATGATGATGTTAAGAAGTGGGCTGTAGGGAAATGATGAGGCTATGAGGGCTCCCCAAGGAACCTCATTCACTCCTCTGCCATGTAATGACACAGCAAGACTGTATGTGTGTGGCAGAACTCCTGAAAATTCTGAGCCCTGGCTATCTCATTTTGGACTGCCCAGCCTTCGAGAACTATGAGAAATACACTTCTATGGTTTGCTACCTGCTCAGTCTAAAGGATTTTGTTCTGGTGCCGTGAATGGTTTCAGATAACAGTACACTGTGCTCAGTTTAAACTCTGTTCCTGAAGCAATACTGGGTAGCAGGAGACAGTATTCCACTTGAACTTTTCATGTGGAAACAACAGAATCCAAGGGAATATTTCCAAACACAAGAGTCCACTCTGACAGGCTCATTACGCGTGCCGTTCTGTGGTAGACTTTTTATTATTCCAATTTCAGGAGCTCTGCAGAGCGAAAGCCTGGATGCTTGGATCTCAGGTGTCTGGCAAGCAATCATTCCCAGCCACGGATGAGCTCAAGGTCCTGCCATGATGTGGAAACACCAGCTGGGGTGTTAGTCAAAATTCATTCAGCCTTCAGATCGAGCTGGGCCACTGAAAGGCTGTGTTAATAATAATTATGAGTGAGCATTTAAAACATAACCGAAATGTTTCCAAGAACACAGTGCAATATATATTTTGTTCTTCACAAGAGTGCCCATATTAAAAATATCACCAAAGTCTGAAATTAGATGCAATATAGCTGTAATATGCTGAGATTCACTGCAAGTCTCCCTTCTAAAATGGAATGCACCTAGAGCAACTGATTGCACCTCTGGACACACGTGCAGGGCACCGCTGCTGGAAACCTTCACAAATAGCACCAGCCTCCTGGGTGTCAAAGCATGAGTCACCCACCAGCGAGTTTTGCACATGGTGCACACTCTGGATTCGGGGATGTATCAGTTTTCCTCATCTCCTCTAGTTTTATAATTTTAAAATAACCCTAAACTTTTATATGAGTTGTCAATGAAATATAATGAAATTTTTTTCCTGCACTTTTCAGGAGTAAGTTTCTGGCTTGGAGCTCTGCTGCCCTCATGGACTTCAGTATGGATTTCTCACAAACAAGAAGAATCTCCAGCAGGGCCAGAATGGAGGGACCACAGTGGGAAATTAACTTGGCAACACTGCTAGCATCTAACCCTCAGACTCCAATTAAATGTCACCGGTTGTCCTTTGTTATCAAGGGATCCTAGTGAGTATCAAGCATTACACATATCTCATTCAGCCCCTTCAGTTCAGGGCATTTGTCCAGTGTCCCCTTGACTCATGCTGCTGACTCCGGGAGGACTGTGGGACTGTGTCCCACTTTGGACGTCCCTGAGGTCCCTTTGTGATTAGACTCCGCCTGTGCGTGACTGACAGGATGTCTTACTCTTCTGATCTCACATACTGTGACTTGGATCATGATGCTTTTGATTAAAATGTACGTGACAGTCTTCCTCCGTGAGTTCACTTTTTCTTATTTTAATTAGGAAGTACTCCGTGAAAAGCCACTCTGATACTAGGTGAATACGGTGTTCCTCCTCAAATATTGATCTTATTCACCATGCATTTGTAGCAGGATAGATTCACTGTCCATATTTTCATCACTGGGCATAATCTACTAATATAATTATTTACTACAATGCTTAATTTGCCCCAATGTGTCCCAAATTAAGATTGTGTTAGCAGGTGTATGTGTCCTTTTAAGACATCCTCATCATTTAAAAAGTGAATTTTATTGTGTATACGCAAGGACACATGGTGCCATGAAATACAGGTACGTGCAAAATGGTTATTAGAGTGACCCAAATGAGCAATCCCATCATCTCTCAATGTTCCTCATCTTCCACACCCCTGACAAGAGATGTCACTGACCGACAGTTCAGCTTGCACCTTAGGTCTGTCCCCTTGTTTCTCCAATCTGTCCAATACTTTGTACCCTTTGCAGCCCACCCCCCCACCACGCCCCTAGTCAACAGTCTTCTATTCTGTTTGTCAAAAGACAAGAGGTGACAACTCTGGGTGACAGTACAAGAAAAAAGAGCCTTTCTGCGGTGCTGGTGGGATGCAGGTTGGTGCGGCCATGATGAGCAACATTACCACTGCTCCTAAGGAAACCGGAAATAAAATCACCCCATGACCCCGGAACCCCTTCGGGATGTAGATCGCCAAAGGAAATGAAATCAGCACCCCCATGATTGTCACAGCCTTGCTCACAAGAGCCAATAAATCTCCCCTTACCATTAAAGCCGACATTTCTAGATGGAGAAGGATTAATCCGCATGCCCAGTTCCCCTGCAGGCTGCCACTGAGCAGCTCGCCACCGTCCCCCACTGCCCACTTCCTCACAAGGCTTGAGCTTTGTTCTGTCACTGACAATTCATCCCAGCATACGACACTTCCCTCACCTGTTGGCGGCTATGGATGCGGAAGACAAATGGCTAATTAAAGACGTGTTGATTAGCAAGCGTAGCATCATCAATTACTGGTTCTTCCACCAACGCAACACGGCACATGTTTCTGCCAGCACTCCTGAGTGAATCCCACTAACTGAATGATTTTCACGTACTACGAGTAGTCAGTAGTAACTGTTTGTGGTCCTAGATAAGGGATTTCTCCAAATATTGACCAAGTCTACTGTATTTTTTATGCCTGTCATCTGAATTATTACAAAACATGGCATGCTCTATTGAATCACTTATAAACATCTGGAGATCTGAAAGGATGAATAAAAGGACTCTGGTATTTCTTGTGTAATGCATACAGTCAAACATACACACTTCTGTATACCAAATATCTCAATACTTGGGTTTATAAACTGTCAAAATCTGCCTTAATCCCAGCAACTAGGGGGCTGAGGCAGGAGAATTGCTGTAAGTTCAAGGACAGTTTGGACTACACAGTGCGTTCAAGGTCAGCCTGAACTACTTTTCTCAAAAGAAAAAAAAAGTCTTTGATTTGTTCTTTCTTTCTCCTCTTCTGCACAACCCTGCTTTAAATTCATAGCCCAGGTGTGACACATTACCCCTCAACACACCACTCACCACAAAAAGAAAAATGCCACCTTCCCCTTGAGCGCTGCTCTTCCCAGGTCCTCTCTTCGGTGATCTGGGGTTCACCTGGCTCTGGAGTGCTCAGATGGTCCAAATCCAAAAAGCCACCCTGTGACTATCTTGATCAGTCGGATTCCAGCACTGGCTCTTTGAGCCCAAGTTCTGATGGTTGAGTTTGTTCTGAGTTTTGCTTCAGTAGTTCTAACAATCTGACTGGAAATCCGGGCACTTTTAATAAGCTTGGGCCGCTCCCCGTTTTGGGGGGCGCAGTCCCCCTTTCCCACTGTAGACAGGACTCAGCTGGAGGCCTCCGGCTGCCTTGTGCCTCGCAGCTCCTTTTGACATAGGCGTCCGTGGTCACGGGGTTTGGGGGGCATCGGAACACCAACGAGGCCAAACATCATCATCAACGAAGCCAAACAGCCCCTTTCGCACTGGCCACGGCCTGGAATTTCACAGCAACACCTGTGGAAAGCTGTTCCCGGGACCGCGGGGACAGCGCGGGGCCGAAGTGCAGCGCCGCTCGGCGTCGGCGTCGGGAGCTGCCTGCCGTGGAGGGCTCGCCACGGTCCTGGGTCCAGTCCCCTCGACTGCAGAAGGGCGCTTCACGGGACAGATGCCGGTCAGGGCTGTGAAGGAGCCCAGCGCTGTCCACTGCAGCCTGCTGACCCGGCCCCGTGCTGGGCACCTGAATGCTTCTCTCTGCTCCTGGGCCACGCCTCAAGCCCTCGCTGGGCCTCCCCACGCGCTTTATGACCACAGACTGCGGTGGTTTCCTCCCTCTTTCTAGCCTGGCAGCGGAGCTTGGCGCTGTGGGTGCTGGATTTCTTCAGACTCCCAAATGTGTGGCACCCTTTGAACCCTGCATTGGGCTCCTCCTCAGGGACCTGTGACAACACTGTGCCGTACAACTTCATCTTGCTTTCTAAGTGCTAATTTCTTCCTTTTTTTCTACCAGAAATTTAGTTTTGTTTATGCCAATAACAGCTCCAGTTCAGACCGGATTGGTGACTATTTTAAAACGACCTTGAAAAAAAATTTTTTTGAGACAGTATCATGCTGTATAGTTCAGGCCTTGAACTCTTTATGTAGCGCAGGTTGGTCTCCAACTTCCTGGGAGGAAATCCTCCTGTCTCAGCCTCCTGAGTCTCCTGAGTGCTGGGATTAAAACCACACATGCCATCACACCAGGCCAATCTTAGAAATTCTTTGGCAGGTATTTAACTTGTTAGCTATTCTTAGCACTAAGTATATTTATATGACATGGTTTTAGAAAGTACACTCTAACCTAAAGCCTTCCGAAATATTTCTCCTGATAAAAAGAGGAGAAATACTTAAAATTTTCCTTAAAATTTTTTCCTTTCTTCTTAAAGAAATTTTTACTTCATTTTTTTTCCTTTCTTCTTTAAGTATAGTTGCATAAAGATGTGATGCTTGGAGCTATAGCAGCTATCTTGCAACCATGAGTCAACAAGCCTGTGGATAATCACAGTAAAAAGCTACTATAAGCCTGATGACACAGTCCAGTCAATGTGCCAAAGACTAACTCACCCGTTTCTCGAGGTCTTACTACAAGTTTTCTTCTCTTGTAACCCAAACCACCCCTGTCTGGTCTGAGTTACACTCAAGGGACTCACAACAACCTGACAAGAATAAGACCTTAGTTCACGGGTACCTGAGCCCAGCCACAGTCACCAAGAAGACAAGTGACAGACAGACTAAACTAAATCAGTGATCCCAATGTAAGTGAGTAAAGGTGCATGATTGAATCAGTGTGGTGCAGTATTCGGATTTACCCGACATGCCCTACTCACTATAGGAATTACTAGAAAACAGAAAAGAATGTAGTGCTATACTTCGGGTTTGGGGCAAGGCGAGAGGCAGAGAAGAACTCACAGCAGAGAATGAAACATGAGCTGTTCAGAGAAAGTTCCTGCCAGGAGTAACTGCAAAGAAAGTACCTTGAATGGGGGATTTCACTGAGTTTTCAAGAATTTTCCGCTACAGATAGTGTGGCAGGAAGGAGTCATACCAATGAACAGAGCGTGGGAGAAAGGCAGCTAAGGGACAACCCACTCCTCCCGCCTGTGTGCCCAGGGGAAACCTGGGCTGGGCCCCACAGTGCCACCCGGAGGGTTAGTGTCCACCCCAGACTCGCCTTAGGTCTGGAAATCATGCTTCCCCACGCACAGATAACCCGGGGTCGGGACACACCTTAAACATTTATCGATCAGAAAAATTTATGTATTGACCAAGTGACTGACAGATACAGGTGTGATAAAAGTCCATGTGGCAAAAGCTAGCGTGTATGCTTTTTCCAGATGTTTCTATTTTGGTAACTTTTCAGTAAGTATGAAATTACTTCCAAATAAACAGGTAAACAAGCAACAGAGAAACAGGACAAAGGAAGAAACTTTAACATGCCAAAGCTGCTTCACAGGAACACAGGCCTGGAGGAAAGGCCGCTGGTGGCAGTGGGGACAGTGCAAGGCTTAACTAAATCGGCTTAGGGATCCTATAGCCTTGGGGGTAGAAGACCCAGGCTGGGGTGCTCATCGCCTGGACAGTATGAAGGGAAGGAGGAAGGATGGACGGGGTTCTGCTCTTTGGAGGAGCTCCAGTCTGCACCTTTGACGACGTCATCTCCCTCTTAGGCTTCTGCCCTGGCTCCTTCTGACCTCCAGCGTAGACTCTTCAGCCCCCATCACACACCCATCGGCCTGCTGGTGAGGACTTGCACAGGACCCCGCAAGCTCTGTGGCTGACCAGTGCAAGCCAGTCTGTAACTTCTTACACACCTGTGTGTTTGGTGTTGTGTCTCTGGTAACCCCTGACTGATGCGAACACCAACTCTGAGACACGGCAGCCCCACCCCTCCTCCAAGACTGAGGGGACGCACACAGGCCTTTGTCTGGAAGACACACAGAGCGGAAGCTGGACTCCTGAACTGGAACCCAGGGGCCTTGCATACGCGCAGGGGTCTGGGGACACTGACTGAGATTTTCCAGAAAGCCTCTGGGACCAGATGGACAGTATTAGCAGAAGTCGCGGGCATCTCGTGGCCAGCTTCCCCCATCTGCGGTGTCTGCACTGGAGCCTGGCCACAGATGAGCAGCACCTCCTCCTCAGCTCTGACTCCCTGTCTCACTAGGGAGTTGGGAGGATTAATTAGCAGTTTTCTGCAGGTGCTGCCTGTTCCTTTCCTCAGGAGACAGATTAATGACTAATTCCCAGGCCTTATCCAAGCGGGAAGGTTACAGTAACTAGCACACCTTGCCTCAGAGAGCTTCTCAGAGGTCCTATGTGGTGTTTGCTTATCCAAACAAGATTGGAAAACTCATTTCAATGTTCTAAATAAAAATCCTGACTACATTCATACCCGCTGCTGCTATTTCAAGTACTGTAATTTAAAGATAAAAAAGCTTTTGTGAACAAAAATGTGATTTTTGTATAGCGAAAAAGAAATGTTTGAATAGTAAAAATAATGCAAAGCAAACCTCATTGTCCAACAACAGGATGGGAGAATAAGTTAAAGTCTATTTAAGGATTACAATATTCTTATAAGTTGTGTTTTTGAAGGCTTTATAATCAAAAGAGGTAGTCTGAATTCATATTAAAACTAAATGTAAAATTAAACACTAAAACTACTTTTGACTAAAAATCGTTATACTGAAAATAACTGTTGGAATGAAATTACCTAAAAATGAACCCTACCTATGCAGATGACAGGTCTGTAACTGCCATGTCTCTTTTTGCTCTTTGCAAAGATTAAGGATTTTGTAATGAGTGACCTGAGGAAAGAAAAGAAGAGCAAAGCAAAGCTAATCTGTCAATTTTACCTCATCTTGCTCACAGAGTCTCAGTTACACAATCGGAGTTTGAAAAGATTTCCATGTCACTGTTATTTTCTTTTTTCCTATTTCCTTTCTTTGGTACCAGGAATTGAACTCACGACTTCGTGCTTGCCAGGCAGGGGCTGTGCTGCGGAGCTGCATCCCCGGCTGCTCGCTGTTATTTTCTAAAATTAACTCCTTGTTTGCTTTTCTCTGACATTTTACTTTTCATTCCTTCCCACTTGCATCATATTCCTAGTCCATTTGCTATTTGTAATCCAGATTGGTTTCCCAGACACCCACGGGGACAAGCTCACCCCCTGCTAGGCAGCTGGAAGGTCACTCACAGCCCAGGAGCCCTGCATGGTGATCTCTGGAAGCCTCTGTGCCTTTCCTGCTGCTGATCAGGGTGACTCAGGAACTCCTAATTCTTTGGGTTCCTTGGTTTCCTTGGTGTCCTGCCCCAGAATCATGGGTAACCAAGTTTTCCATTGAGTTTTCTGCCCCAGTGCTTTTCACCCTTTTGCTCTTTCTCAAGAAAGGGAGAAATTAGGTTGACTCTCCCTGGGAGACCCAGTCATTCTTGAGAAAATCATTTTATTCTGTTATCTGTCTCCACTTTGAGGATTCCCAGAGTTCTAAATTGATTCATTAGTCGCAGATCCATCCCTCTATCCCAAGTCCTTAAGTCCCGCAGTGCAGTGGAGTGCCAGGAGAAAGGAACCTTTCAGACACACTTTTAGTTCACTTCTCTCATCTGTATGTGAAAGCTCTTTGCAACTTCCCTCAGGAACTATTCAACTCGACTTTTACTAACTGTTACGCATACCTGCGGTTGATGGCCACTACTTTATGAAGACACTAGTTTGGCAGCAGCTTGCTTAGAAAGTCTTACATACACAGAAAGACATCTGTCCCTTCCATGTGATCTAAACACTGGACAATTCACACACCTCCAGCGCCTGGATACAGATTTCTCACTGACGGGATTGGCATCTTCATGTCTGCAGACTGCAACCATGGATCTAGTTGAGAAATTGTTTCCACAAGGTGACAATAAAATGCATAGTTACATTACTCAACTTATTTTCAACCTTTAATTTCCTGAACTCTGGACAAAGCGGATTCAATTCATTATTGTCATATCAGTTCTTTAACAGGATATAGAGGTAGAGAGCTAAGTACCTCAGCTTTGCAACATAAGGGGAGAGCTGAGTCGCCCAGGCACTTAACCAAGGCGTGAAATAAAACAGTGTGATGAGGGTGGCCATCGATAATGAGCATGATAATGAATGGTCACTACGTCTTGGGCACCACGCACTGCACGTGTGACCTACCTCAGCTTGTAAGGCCAGGCAGTCAAGCCCACCTGCCCTCTTGGGCAGGGCTCTCTCCACTCCACAATGTAGTTCACTGGTCAGGAACTAGAACTTTGTGCTCAAACCCCATTTTACCACTGACTAGCTGTGATGTTTAGGTAAGGGATACTTTGTGTTCTTTTGTTTCCCAACCTGGAACATGGGGCATCATCTCTCCTAGAGCTGCATGAAGAGACGATGCAAAGAAAAACAATATAATCATGGTAGTGTTAATGAAAATGCAGGGGTCAACGCAAATGACACAAAACAACTATTTGCAGAATAGCAGTAAATTTCCCAAGCATCGGAACAAATATTGGATATACAGATAAGCAAGGCATATAGAACTCCAAACAGCCATAACTAAAGTAAATCTATACCCAGACATATAATGACCAAGATCCAAAAAATACAGCACAAAAACAGAATATTAAAAGCTGTTACAGAAAAGACACAAATCATTTATAATGAACAGCCCATTAGAATCACAGTCAACTTCTCAACAAAAACCCTCAAGTCAAGAAGAGCTTACGGTGAAGTATTTCAGACCCTGAAAGAAAGTAACTTCCAATCCAGATTGACGTACCCAGCAAAACTGTCTTTCAAAATTAATGGAGAAACAAGATCCTTCCATGAGAAGAACAACTGAAGAAATTCACATCCACCAAACCAACCATAGAAGGAGTACTGAAAGATATTCTAGATAGAAATAAAAATGAACAAAAACAGAAAGAAACCACCAACCAAGACAAGCAAAAAAATGAAGAGGAAAAGCAGGGAACCAACAACAAAAAAATAACATGACAAACTAAGATAAGCCAATTCATATGTTATAACCATAATTGTAAATGGCCTCAATTTATTAATTAAAAAAACAGATTGGCCAAATGAAACAAGAAAGATTAAATAATACACTGTATACAGATTTAACTCAAAAAAGAAATTCACAGACTGAAATTCAAAGGGAAGAAAACAATATTCCATGAGACAGGAACCCAGAAAAAAGCAGGGTTACTTGCAGAAAATGTGAATTTCAAGCCAGAAATGATCAAAAGAGATAAAGAAGGTCACTGTACATTTGTTAGGGAAAAACTTCAAAAGGAGAAATAACAATCATAAATATATTTATGGACCAAATACAGGAGTACCCAACCATAATATCTGTCTTAGATAAATATTAATAGACATGAAAAATCAGATACACAATGACACAATTGTAATGGGGGACCTTAGTGCCCTATTGTCACAAAGAGATAACAACTAGACAAAAAGTCATCAAAGAAATAATAGAACTGAATCAAATCTGTGAACAAATGGATTCAATAGATGTTTACAGTATGTATCACCCAATAACTTCAGAATACACATTCTTCTCAGCTGCACATGGGATGTTTTTTAAAATAGACCATATACTAGCTTATAGAACATGATTAAGTAAATGCAAAGAAATTGAAACTATTCTATGCATATTATCTGAGCATAGTGCACTGAAATTGGAAATTAATGGTGAAAGACATTGCAAAAACTCCATAAACACATGGAAATTGAACAGCACCCTCCTAAACAACCAATGGGTCACAGATGAAATTAAGGAAGAAATTAAACAATATTTACAATTAAATGAAAAAGCAGATACAACATACTGGAACCTGTGTGATGCAATGAAAATGGTCCTGAGAGGTAAATATTTAGCAGTGAATTCTAACATCAAGAAAACAAAACACACATGAATAAATAACCTAATACTTTACCTCTAGCTTCTAGAAAAAGAAGAGCAAGTCAAGACCAAAGCTCCTGGAGGGAGGAAAGTATAAAGATCAGAGCAGAAATGAACACAGTAGAGACTAAGAAAACAATACAAAGTATGAATCAGAGTTGGTTCTTTGAAAGAATAAACAAAATTGATGAACTCTTAGCTAGTCATATCAAGGAAAGGAAAGAAAAAACTCAAATTCAACAATGAGGAATGAAAAGGGTAAAATCACCACAAATCCTGTGGAAATTCATAAGATCATCACTACCTACTTTGAAAATATTTACTTACATTGGCTGGAAAAACAGAAGAAATGGACAGACTCCTAGAAACATGTGAATTACCAAAGATGAATCAAGAAGATATAAAAATGTTGAATATCCTGATATCAGTTACTGAAATTGTAAAAATAATTTAAAACTTTCCAGCAAAGAAAAGCCCAGTTCCTGATAGATTTATGGCTGAATTCTGCAAGCAATTTAGAGTAGATTTAATGCCAATACTCCTCAGACTCTTTAATGAAATTGAAAGGAAAGCAATTCTCCCTAACTCATTCCTGGAGGAAACAATTACTCTGGTACCAAAACCAGAGAAAGACCCACCCAAAAAGGAGAACTACAGTCCAATCTCCCTAATGAACACAGATGCAAAAAGTTTCAATAAAATACTAGCAAACAGAATGCGGCAAATCATTGAGATGATTATACACCATGATCAAGTGGAATTTATCCCAAGAATACAGGAATGGTTCAACATATGCAAATCAATAACTATACTACACAACATCAACAGAATCAAAGACGAAATGATCATCTCAATAGATGCAGAAAAAGCTTCTGATAATGTCCAATACTCAAGATAAAAACCCTACAGAAAATCATAATATGTGGTTTCTACCTCAATCTGATAAAAGCCATCTATGACAAACCAACAGTCAGGAACAAGACATGGATGCCTGCTATCACCACTCCTATTCAATATAGTTCTGGAAATGTTAGGCAGAGCAATTAAAGAAGAGAGATAAATAAAAGGAATAAGCACAGGAAAGGAAGAAGTTAAATTGTCATTATTTGCAGATGAAATGATACTCTACATAGAGGATCCCAAAAACTCCATCGAAAGACTACCCGAGTTGATGAGCAAATTCAGCTGCATGGCTGGATACAGAGACAACACTCAAATATAAATAGCACTCCTGTACACAAACAATAAACTCACTGGGAGAGAATGATGGAAAAATCACCTTCCACAGTATCATCGTCCAAAAATGAAATACTTAGGGATCAATCTAAAAAAACAGTAAAAGATCTATATATTGAAAACTATAGTACTCTGTAAAAGATCAAAAAAGAATATCAGAAAATAGAAACACATCCCCTACTCTTGGATAGGAAGAACAAACATTGTGAAAACGGCTCTGCTCCCAAAACTGTTCTTCAGATTTAATGCAATTCCAATTGACATACCATTTGCATACCTCACAGATTTAGAGAAAACCTTCCTAAAATTCATGTGGAAACAGAAGAGACCTAGAGTAGCAAAGGCAGTCCTGCACAACAAAGGCAAGGCAGGAAGCATCACAATCTCCGACTTGAAATTATACTACAAAGCTACTGCAATAAAATCAATAAAAGCAGCATGTTACCAGACTTGAGGATCAATGGAACATAGTAAAAGATGCAGACACAACTATAAAGACACTCAGCCACCCTATCTTTGACAAAGGGGCCAAACATGTTCAGTGGAAGAAAGATAACCTCTTTAATAAATGGTGCTGGAAAAAATAGGCTTTCTATATGCCAAAGACTAAAACTAGACACATGTATATCATCAGGCACTAAAGTCAAAATGGATCAATGATCTAAATATTAAAACAGAAACACTAAATATACTGTAGAAATCTTGAAGACATTGGGGTAGGCAAAGAGTTCATGAACAAAACATAAGCCACACAGGAAGTACTTCAAAGAATCAATACCTGGGATCTCATCTTATTAAAAAGTTTTGCACATCGAAAGAAATAAGCAACAGAGTGAAGAGAAATCCCACAGAATGGGAAAAAATGAGCCATCTGTCCCTCAGACAAAGGACTTATATCTAGAACATATAAAGAATTGAAAAATATCAGGCCCCTCAAATTCAAAGACTCATTGAAAAAAATGGGCATATGAAATGAACACACAATTCTCAGTTAAAGAAATACAGTTGGCAAATAAATACATGAAGAAATGTTCAACATCACTGGCCTTCTGAGAGATGAAAATTAAAACAACAGTAAGATTCCATCTCACCCCAGAAAGAATAGCTATCATCAAGAAATCAACCAATAACAAATGCTGGCCGGGCTGTAGGGAGAAGATTCCTTCTCCACTGTTGGTGGGAGAGTAAACTGGTATGCTCCAACTATGGTGGAAATCGGTGTGGAGATTCCTCAAAAAGCTAGCATTGGAGGTCTCATTCAATTCAGCCTATTCCCCTTCTGGGTATTTTTCCAGAATAATTGAAAATATCATGCCACAGTGATACTTGTGTACCCATGTTTATAGCAGCACTATTCGTAATAGCTAGATCTTTGAAACAACCCAAATGTCCATTAACTATGGAATGGACAAAAAAGACATTGTATTTTTATACAATGGAGTACTACTCAGTTATAAAGAAGGATAAACTTGAGGCTTTTATAGGTAAATTGATGCAAGTTGAAATCATATTCATAAGTGAAACATAAGTGAAAGACTCACCTGTGTAAACACCATACATTCTCCCTAGTGTAAAACACTGAAAAAGTAAAAAAGATCCAAAATGTACAATGGAGCTGGAAATTTAGCTCAGCTGTGTAAGTACCTGCCTGGCAAGCACAAGGTTGTGAGTTCAATCCCTGGTCCAAAAAAAAAAAAAAGGTGTACTGCCCCAGGTGTGACCTCTAGGTCCCAGGCCTAAACACAAAATGTACAATGGATATTGCGAACTGAAAGGGTAAGAAAAACTGCTCAAAAGGAAAAACAATTGAGATGAGGAAAGGAGAAAAGAAAGAGTGGAATAGATGTATATGATATATGACTACATTGTTAATCTCTGTTAGTTAAGAAGTTTGTGCTTCCATTGTTCAATTGTTTGATCATTTTTCATGGCTTTCATGCTAATATCTTGTAATCTGAACAACTACTTTGAAGATAACAATATGCAGTATATTAATCAGTGTTAAAAATGAAGAGTTTTGAAATGTGGTTTGAATGATAGACAAAATATAGCAGAGGTAGTGGAATGGATATACATGAATATTCATGAGGGCTCTATCCGAGAATAATTACAAGATTAGCCACTGCCTGTGGGTCTTTCTGTGCAAAAGGTAGAATTTGTGAATATTTTGGTACAAAGACTGAAAAAGAGTCTTTCTAATGTACAATAATTTCAATACATGATAAAACTGGTCATTCTGACTCCAAGAATTTGCATGCCATCTAGTTTCAAATTATGTGGGGTTATTTCTGCAGTGTATTACTTTTATTTATTTTTTCTACAGCAAAAATAAGCTGATGTAATTTTCCCTTGCCTTCTTTTGCTGCTGTTGACTGCATGCAGTCAAGATGCTAATTAAAACCACCTCATTTAAATGCCAAGTTTGCTCTGGAACGGAATCCCAGTAATTTTGAGAAATTACTACTGGGCATAGAGGTTGCAAAAGACATGTTCAATTAATCTATGTTTTGCTTAAAGTGATTTAAATGGAAAACTCAAGACATTTTCAGCTCCACACCCTGCAGATTGCATTCAGAAAGTAACACTGATGCATGACGCAGACATAGCCTGGCTCTCTTGGCAGAGTCCGAAGACCACAGGGGCTCCTCATTTTTATTTTGGGCATCTTTCCAAACTCAGTGATATTGACATGTAAGCATCACAGAGGTAAACTACAGTAAATGTCTATATGATAAAAGAGCAGCTAAAATTAATCTACGAATGCTCTTTTGTCTCCCTCAAAATAGTTAATAATACAACTAAATGCACAGAAAGGACAGAGCAGGAGGAGAATACACCCAGGAATTAGCTTTGCTGACTTCCGGAGGCCACTTTAAGAATGATGGAGAAACAAAAAGAAAGACTCACAGGAAGGGCGTGGCCTGCCCTCTGCTCTCAACTGTCCCAAATGGGGAGCTGGACGATGCCACATTCAGTATTCTGGGAATAAACAAACCTAGCATTTTTTGTGTATGTCCAGATGTGGGGGCCAAAACTCAAAGAAAGAAATAAGAGGAGTCAGATTAAATTCCTTTGAAAAGTCCTCTAATTCTTCCCATCTTGGGTTCTTAGTCAATGCTGTTCACTCGAGTGCATCACATTTACAGCCAGAAGGAAAGTTCTTCTGAGCGATGTCAGGTTTTTTCCAGAAGCTTCCTTTCCTTTGCACACTCCTGACAGTGATGGAGTCTGTGGGCAACATCGGAAGCGCAGAGCCCTCATTCCCTTCTGGTCAGTTGTGGTCAGTGTGGAGGCTTCCGAAGGCCCCACTGAGCATGCCATGCTTTCCCCCATTCCCAGGCTCTTCACGTGGTAGATTAACCTCAGTTATGTTCCGTTCCTTTCTCTATTTTCTGACTGCATAGGCCAAATAATCTCAAAAAGAAAACTCTGCAGTCCATCATATATATTCATTACATTTGGATCACAGTGTCACCAAAGAGGCTCATGTGGTCAGAGATGAGTTTTCCAACAATGATTGGGTCATGGGAATGAATCCCTTGATAAACTAACCTTACTGTGCAGCTAGGAGGTGTGGCCTGATTGGAACAGGTGGGTCACTGGGATGAACCTGCTAAGCTGTGTCTTGTCCTTGGTCTGTCTGTCTGTCTGTCTGTCTGTCTCTCTTCTTCCTGGCAGCCAGAAAGTGAACCCCTTTCCTCTGCTACAACGCTCTGCTTCACTGCAGCCCAAAGACAACAGAGGCCAGCAACGGTGCACTCTGAGCAGTGAGCTGGTAGCAACTTTTGGAAATATAGTAAATGCTCAAGTTTTTAAAAAATTGCAGTAAAAGGGTGCATTGCCTTAAAACTCTCACAAAATCCTCTCCCTCACCTTGCACACATGCACCCATCTGCTCGCCGCCTTCTGTGGCAGTTCTGGACGCCCTCTCTGTGTCTTCCGGAGACGTGATTACGGGGCTGTGGAAACCTCTTCTGCACAAACCCACAGGGACCGGCTCTGCGGTGGAGAGGCCGGGGGAGCCCTGGGAATGCGTGGCAGGATGCAGAGTCCCACCAGTTAGCTCTGCGCTGGTGTAAACCACTTCTCAGACACCCACGGTGTCCAGGGAGTGTGTGGAGGCCTGGGCTTCCCCTCCACTTCCCGGCCCACACCTACCCCAGCCAGGAAGTGCGCGGCAGCCAGACACGCGTACCCGGTGACTGTGACAGCGATGGTGAGTTTTACCACTTACACATATCATGGTCATATTAACCCCCACACAATACGTTCCTATCTTCAATTTAGAAATGCTTTTTGATATTCACATATCTGCCACCAACTCACATAAGATTCAGGAGAAATGTCTGGGTCAGTGGTGCATGAAATCTAATTGAATGGCTCAGAACACTGCCATCTATATCTGCTGCAATTTGAGAGGACCATACAGATGGAAAACAAGGACAGAGGCTGAAATGCTCAGCCTGTAAAGCGAAAAAACTAAGACAAAAACAATCACGTAGCACCGTGTCCTGCAGCGAAAGGCTTGTCTTGGGCCAGGATAGCTTGGCGGTGCGGCCAGCACCTACTGTGCAGGGCTCTGACTGCCAACCTCAGCACTGCCCAGGAGGGCAAGGGCTCTCCCCAGACCACACCTGCTCTGGGTGCACTAGCACGGACGTGTAACCCCGCATCTTTATGAACACCTGGAAGAGCATCAGTTAGGCTTTCAAATAAATCAACTTTTGTTCTAGAAAGCCTCTTTGTGTATTTAATTGAACTCTGGATAATAGAAGCATTGTTCTCTGATATAAATATTTATTCATGGATTGTGATAGATCGTTTTTTAATTAAAGCTGGGTGGAAAATAGATGAGTGAATAGGCCACCTTTCCAGGATCACACAGACCTCCCTTTCGGGGTGGGGTGCGCGCTTTCCTTGTCATTAGCACTTTTCTTAGTGTGCTAACACTTTTTTTTTCCAGTACTGGGGATCAAACTCAGGACCTTGCGCTTGCCAGGCAGGCGCTTATGCCTCTGAGCTAAATTCCCAGCCCTGTGCTAACACTTTTACGGTGCAGCTTCTGGAGAATTAGAAGGGCAATGACTGAGAAGCAAAGAACACCCTATCTCCTAGATAGCAGGTATTCGTAAGAGGACCCTGTTATCTCTGACCCCTTTACCGGGGGCTGGACTTTGAGGTTCTCGAAGCTCACTGGCTCAGCCATCCTTGGTACCTATTCAGGTTTAAACGGTGCGTCATTAAATGGAGATACTTTACATTTTGCCCTTTCTTGATATACAAAATTCTAGAATATTTTAATATATTAACAGAGATTCCCAAATACTAAGTTGGGTATAACATTTTATGAACTTATTAAGTTCTGTATGAGATATATTCCTCATAAAATAGGAAGCACCAGCCTTGCTCATTATGATTACTTAAAAGTAAAGTTATATTAAATATTGTGTGTATGTATAAGTGCGTCTGTTTATTTTCACATTTCACAATGGAGATCATAGTAAATGCAGGCATAATTCTCTGGAATAAAAAATTGCAAAGACTCTGATTCCTGATTTTAAAAATCTGATTCAACAACTTTTTAAACGATAAATATTGAAACCTACAATTTATATTATCAGTTGCATAAGGCAGAGTGTGAGGTTACCATGTATTTTAGAACTAAAGTAATATTTTCATGTGATTTAATTGCTCATGATTAAAGATGGGATTCACCAAATGTTGTCACCAGGGAAAAATGAGACCAGTTAACAGAGGGGAAACCAAACAAAAGTATGAGGAAAATTGGTGATAATTAGAATGAAATACAGCAAAAGAGTGTTTCTACCTTAAATATGAATCTTTATTGCTTTAAAAAAAAAAGCTGCACAGTAATACAAGAAATTAGGCAACTATGAAAGTAATTTTTGTTTTTAATCAAATAGATACATTTGACTACTTCAAAAATCAGACTACTGTAAAGAAATTATATATCTATGTAGCCTGCTGGCAGGCTTTTATGGATATTATATCTTTCAAAATTTGCAATGATGCAGTAAAGGTATGTAGCCTTACCCCTGAAATGCCTCTCAAAAGGTGTTGTAGTCATTCTCACGGGAATAGATTTACTACAGGACGCATAATTTATAGGATTATTCCATAATATTCTCCCAAAGAGTCAAATGCAGAAGAGCGCAGGAGATCTGTCCACACACTAGAGACCCAAAGAATCCAGCTGAGGGCCTGGAGCCCACGGCAGCGTCCTGCACGAGTCCAGCTGAAGACCTAGAGCCCACAACACTGTCTCATGCAAGTCTGTGTCAAGGACCTGCACTGGGAAGGCCCAGAGGTCAGTGGTGGAAGCCAGAAGGTCTGCGCCAGCGGGGTGAAGGGTCTGTGCCAGCAGGCGAGGGGTCTGCACCGGAGCCAGGCAGTGACGCTCAAGGTAAGGATCAGAGCTCCCCTGAGAGAACCGCAGCCATCCTCAGTGACAGGAGGACCTGGGCTCCTCTGAGGATCACAGCTGTGCTCATACCAAGGAAACTGGTGTGACAGTCTCCTCCAGGAGAACCACAGCACCATCTCCCCCTCCAGCTCTCCTTGTGTGCTGTGGGCAGTGACCTCAGGTGGGCCTTCCTTCCACGCCCAGCACCACGCTGACTCAGGTCAACTGGGTGTTACAGGTTGCCCATCAGTTAATCCACCACCCACAGCAAAACTGAGACTCAGTGATACCCAGTGAGGAAGTAAGGGTGAGCGCTAGTTTTGTCTCAAACCTGCGGTACGTGATACACCTCCTAAGGAGTGCATGACACATCTAAGGGCAGGGAAGAGTCTGAATGTTTTGAGGTGGTCCAGGAGGCACCTTGTGGCTCCTTTCCTGTGGCTCCTGGCTCTGGAAGGAGGATCACATGAACGTAGGAGGGAGGCAACTACAAACATCCAGACCAAGGGTGGGGGACGAGTTCTTAGCTGGAGCTGGGATCTCTGTGCTGTGTACATGGCATAGATGTATTCTAAGCACTGGACAGAGCTTATATATTTAAAGATAAACTTCATCGTTATTCTCAAAGCCCATCCCCTATTTTACAAAGAGAAGTTCTTGCATTGCACTTTTCTGCTTTCCTTCCTACTCTGCAGGGGTGGGAGGTTCTGTCTCGTAGGTACCATGAGCTCTGCAGTAGAACTCTGGGTAGCAATGCCCTTCTTTGTCTTTTGAGCCCTGTAAGTATCACTGGAGTTGCTCACAATGCCTGGCAGAGTGAAGACACTAAACTGAGAAGTGGATGAAAGACTAACAAGTAAATTCAGTTCAGAAAATCCTGGGACCAAGACTGGGAACAGGTCTGGCTGGGAGTCCACACTGGAGGAGGGCCTGGAGGCCTACATGAGGGAGAGGGCATCTGGGCAGACTCCCAAGGTCAACAGTACACAAATGCGTGACATTTGATGAAATGACAGTGAGCAGCTCAAGCCATGGGACCGGCTTGGATAGGATGCATGGTGTCTTAGTCACTTTTCTCCTTGCTGAGACAAAATACCCAGCATCTACAAATTAAGGCAGGAAAGGTTTGTTTAGCTCACAGTGTGTAGAGGTTTCAGTCAGTAATCAACTGGTTCCAAGGGAAACACTTCATGGTGGCAGAAAATAGCAGAAGCAACAAAAGACAGAGAAACAAGCCTGTTTCTATCCCTTTCATCTTATCTAGACCATGGAGATTGGGGTAGTGCCAACCAATCACTAGACTGATCCAGCAATCACCCACCCTTACTCCCAGCACTGCACTAGGAATCAATCACAGACTCTAGATTCAACCAGTTCTGAAAAAACCCAATGACCACCTGAGGCTTTGTGGGGACCCTAGACATAGAGCATGCCACATGGCTATTAATGCCAAAACTCTGGAATGCTAAAGTACCACCCCCCCAATTTAAAAGAAGGTCAGTCTTTCATGTTCTTCTTTGCTTGCTGATGGAGGGCAAAAAGCAAATGATGGAGTAACTAGATTCTTATTGACATGGTCACGGGATACCTGGTACCCTGGGTAAACCATCATTCTCAGGCATAAAAATGGAATCCCAAAGAACAAAGAAAGTCCTGGTAGAGTCTGTGGCTGGAAGATTAACATTAACATAACTTCTCATTTTAGTTTTAAAATGTCAATAGAATAGAGGATGTGAGTTGGACACAGTGGAATGAACTGGGTATCTCTTATGTAACTGCCATCAACTCCACTGATGAAAAATACTCGCTGCATCTCCTCCCTCACATCCAAAGATTTTAGACCCCCACCCCATAAAGACCATGCCATTGTGATTCTCCAAGGCATACAACTTCTGTCTCAAGAAACACAATCTTCCTCAAAACCAGAAGCAGCACCATGCCTGTCTAGGAAAAGCACTGCTCTGTGGCAGTGTACTGACTTCTCCCTTCCTTACTAGCTTTTCAAATCTTAACTACATTTTAGAAGAAGGAAACATGAGAGACAACAGAGCCCACCTCCTCCCAAAGCAAGTGCTGCGAGGATGAAAACTGCGTTTGTCTCAGTTATGGCTTCTTTTCTTTTCTTTTCTTTTCTTTTCTTTTCTTTTTTCTTTTGCCATCTGCAGACCAGATGGGAAATGAAGCTGGGATCATCTATGTTCTCTGGCATATCCTGTGGTGGCATGCAGCTCCGGGTAGCAAAATCTACCACTGATTCTTGGGTTCTCCTCCCTTGACTTGTGGCTCAGGTTCTGAGACACCCCGGGAGGTAGCCCCTTGGGGCAGTCCTCACAGGAGCAGTACGGAGACCCCAGACCTTGGTGGCAGCCATGCTAACCCTGCACCCCGCCTGTCCTGCATGGCAGCTGCGTGACCCTGGGGCTGGAGCAGGAGGTCCCTTTTGTCCTCATGGAGAAGGAGCTCCAAAGGGCAGATTCATCTTAGGTCTTCCGAGAGGACTAATGAAGTTTTAGTAGCTCACCCCATTCTAAACTATTTCAAGTTAGATCAATTTTACTTTACAGCCAGCAAGACTGTGTTAATGAATTTTAGTGAGACTGTCTTTGGGAAGATGAGCCATCGCTGTCTAGTCCTGGATAGTGTTAATAACCAGCAAGAACGACTTATTTCCCAGCTACTATGTTCAAATGCAGTTGTTCAGTATGCATTACAATTGCATAAAGGAATTAAAGGGGACGACCAAGGCTCAGGGAAATTGTCTCAGCACTGCCCTGAGGCGGCAGAGCTGGGCTTTCCCCAGGTGTGCGTCTGTGTGCGTTTGTTCCCTGAGCATTCACATGCCGGTAGCTCAGTCCCAAGTGCAGTAGTGCTGAGGAGCTGGGGCCTAGGACGAAGTGAGAAAACCACCTGAAGGGATGAGTGATGGTTACATAGAGTGGGGAGGTCTCTCAGGAGTCAGTAGCCCCTGACATGAGGTAGGTACGTTCCTTTCTAATTAAATTAATAGAAGCTCTCACTAAGCCATACTGTTACTCGTCTCAGCTTGGGGTTGGCATTCATGGTATAGAGACAAACTTCTGGCCTTAAGGTTTGTCCTCTCTCCCATCTCCGGCCGTCTGCCCTCCCACTGCAGCCCTCCACGCACGCACACAAACGTGTGCCCAGGTCTGATCTGGGCAGGCTGACTGTCATCTGGGTCTGGCACCGGCTCTCACTGACTGGCAGGCTGGAGATACAGATGACAAAGAGGACGCTCCCTGCCAAAGTCAAAGACAAATGCCACTCTTGCAATAAAACTCAATTATAGTCAAATTAATCCCAATAATGCTGCGGTCTGCTAGAGAAAATGGATCGACTGGGAGGAAATCCATCCAAAACACTGGGCAAGCTTTGTGTACCCGAAGTCCCCATCGTCCCAGAGGGCAGGGGATGTACTCGGATCACGGGTGGAATTCCTGGCGAGGACATGGGTCCTCACTGCAGTCTGAGAAGCCCTCTATTTCATTTTAGTTGATTTCCTTAGGAGAAGTGAGTAACCTTCGTGACACACTGGGCGCATGTGTCTGCTGTAGACAGATGCCCCCTCCCCCTGCACGGCCACATCTCCCAAACACGGTGGAAGATGGGGACACCTGGGGCGATGCAGAGGACAGAGGGGTGAAGCTAGGCAGTCTCCTGCAGCTCACCCTGAGGCTCTGCCCCACCCCGGCCCTGGTTCAGGTCAAGCAGCACGGGGTGCTCTGATGCGGTTTTCAGGGGCACCTCATCTCTCTCAGCTATTTGTGACTTTCTTTTTAAGATTCACAAGACGGTTACTTGTCGAGGGTGGCCTCAAAGATGGTTTCCTTAATTCCCAGCACACATTAACGTGAGGACTGTACTTTCCCCTCCCACGTGCTGCGCTAGGGGACTGACATGTTTTCCTTCCTGTTCCCTCCCTCCCTCAAAGTTTAGCTCTGTGTGTGTGCCTGTGTGAAGCTTCTTGCCTTGAGCTCTCACAAGCAGAGCCTCACATGCTACTGTACCTATAGCAAGCTGCCCTCGACCAACACTGAGAAAGGCGCACACCGAGAAGTAAGTCTGACACCCACTTGTGACCTAAAGCATCTACCTAGCCTCTCAGATTTTTATCTTTTCACGTACAAAGTAGAAATAATTCCTATATCATAAAACTGTGGCAGAAATTAAGAAATCTAAACCGTGTCCAAAAGAGCATTTGGGCTAGGCATGGTCCTCTGGGGGAAATCAGCATCCTTCTCCTCACGGGCCTGAGGGGCTGGCAGAAGGAGGGAGCACGAGAAGACAGAGAAGAAGTGGACTGGGACGGTTTAACAAAGACGTGACCTGCTGGTGTCACACACTTCATGCTGCGGTCCTGTTTTTAAAGAATACGTGATGACAGAACAACATGTCATAAGGAAAAACACCAAAGAAGGTACTTATAGAAGTGTAGAATGACTTCTCAGGAAAGGCTGATGCAGGAAATGACTCCGGGCGTGGCACCCAGGACGGTTTGGGCACAGGCTGGTGAAGGCTAAGGACACCCAGGGCGAGACCTGACTTCGGGCAAACTTCCCCTCACGTGTGGAAAGCCGGGACTAAGAGGGCGCAGCAAAATGCAGCCGCCACTGCGTCAGCTCAGACGCAGCATTCAGCTTGGCTGCGCTGTAAGTCAGTGTGCTGAACGGTAATTGTAAAAACAGAAGGAGGAAACCATTGCGTAGAAATGGACAAGGTGGAAAACCACACTGGGTTAAGTGAAATGTTGGTATTTGTTTCTCAGTGTTTATGTCCAAAGTCTTCCATATTAAAAAAAAATAGTGCGTGTAATTAAATCCATGTGACAATACACATCAGAATTCACTGTCCTGCACAGCAGTGATGGCTGTTTTAATTTGGAGAACAAATGGCTTTCAAGTTACTATGGCAATGTTTTCTGTGAAACTGTTATGAATTTTGAGACCTGTGGAGGGCTGTTTCCCTGGAGAAGCCTTTCCGAATGCTTGCACATGGCAGGTGTATTTGTGTGTGTGTTTGAGCGGGGCACACGTAACACTTTTAGAAGTAGCTACTGATAAGATGAAGCATGCTAATGTTTAAAAATAAGTATGTTGGTGCCCTCCTTAGCTTCTGCCTCACTCTTACAGGATGAGTTCGTTGCAAGAAAAAGCTTAGATAATTAACCTCAAATAGCAATTGTTTGTTTTGGTTAACATGTACTAATTGTGCACATTCTGGGGAAATAGTATGATATTTCAACACATGTATAAACTATGCACTGATCAAATAAGGGAAATTACCATGTCCCCTTTATCTGTCTCTCTTTTCTTTAATCTTCTCCTTCTCCAAAGACTCTATAGCTAGATTTTATCAGATTCTTCTTAATATAGATTATCTATTTCTTTAGCTGTGATACTAAAATGAATCTTAAAGCTTGAAATTTTTCCTGGAGATTTAGAACTGAAAAGTCCTCTGTAGTATGAGAACACGTCTTCTAATGGCATCAGTTAAGGCCTCATGGTATTACATGCCTACAAAAAATTGAAATCTCTTAGAATAGATTTATAGTGAGTCATTTGATTATTTTAAGGATATTCTATACTAAGAGAGCACTGCAATAAAATGCTGATTTGTAGAAGGTTTACATAGCAGCATAACAACAAAATACAGTAACAGAAATTTACCAACAGTCCATAGATGAACTGGTGAAGAAAAGCAAGAACATACCATTAAAAATGAGGAAACAGCAATAAAGATATACAACTAAATCAAGTATACATTCATGAATATAGTCTTTTGCTTTCCCATGGAAGACTCCAGAATGTTCCTGGGTGTGCAGTCAGATGTTTTCCTTTATTTTTGCTCCTGTAATCAGATACTATATCAGGGAATGCTCCAGAATAGACTTCTAAATTCACAAACTACATTTAGACTGAGGGAGACAGCTTTGCTAGCTAATAAATTAATCAATTAGGACCTTTATGTGATAGGTAATTAATGAGCACTCTAAGAAGGTGCTGGAATATTTAACATCATCTTCAAACTAATGACATCTGGACTCGCAGATTTCCCAATCTCAGCTGAGCAGACCAGGTGTGCAACTGATAACAGGGAAACCCAGCCACCGATGCCACCTGCTTATCAATATGCACCCGAGGAACCCCAAGACTTGCTGGATGGGCCTGTCTGCTCCGAAGTCGCCTGGGGCTGGTGGACATTCATACCCTCATGACCCACCCACGCTGGAGTCTCATGATTTGTGTTTTACATCCCAGGATATTTTGGCTGACAAGGGTTAAATTTTGAGGGTCCCACTTTTGTACACGAATAGGATGAAGTGGAGAGAGGGGCTCTGCAGTGGCAGGGTCTGAAGAACGTTTGAGACTCTGCATTCTGAGTATATGCTGCATGCAAATCTCACTTCTGCCACTTTCCAGTGCCTGAACTTCATGCAATCTACTTATTTTTCCTTAATTTGGTTCACTTGCCTGTGAGAAAAACCCTCACAAAGCATTAAGCTGCGACATCACTGTTCAGTAAGTGCTGATTATTTTATTACTGATTTTCTAATCCACAGAATGAGAGCCAATAAATGCTTGTTCAGTCCAACTTAGCTTTTAAAATAAGTTTATTAGCATTTTCCCAGTTATACAAATTAATCCTGGCTAGTGGCATAAATCTCTAAAATTTCTGCTTCTGCAGCTGCACTGTGTGAAGCAGACATGAAGGGAACAGAGCGCAAACACTCCAGACTCAGCGAGAACGCTGCTCCGCGCCCACCCCAGAACAGCCGCCTTGGCCATGACACCCACGAATTAGGAGAGTGCCACAGAGTGGCCCAGTGTGGCTGTGGTCTATTGTTAAGTGACAGTGCCACTCCTAGAACTTCTTAATGATTTTCTGAAAATCTACACATAATTTACACATAATGCTCACACCATACATCTGAGACCTTAAATATTATATGCATTTTATGAAAAACTTCATGGGTAACAAGTAAAATAGCGTGTGTATGTGTTCCCATTTCATAAAATGATTAACTACGCCAATACTTCTGTATATTTCATAAATACACCTTAAAATGTGGTCTCTTAAAGACTGGGGAGTAATGGTCTTTCTGGAAAATTACTTATTTAATTACCTGTAGTACTAGAAATTGAACCCAGCCTTGCACATGCTAGGCAAGCACTCTTATCCCCGAGTCACAGGCCCAGCCATTTTATTTTACTTTCTTATTTTGAGACAGGGCCTCTACTAAATTATGCAGGCTGACCTCAAACTTGGGCTCTTCCTGCCACAGCCTTCTGAGTAGCTCAGACTACCTCACACATGACCACAACCAGCCAGTGCGTGACACCCTAAATGTTTACTTGCAATTGGATGCATGAATTTTTGCTTTGCTTGTAATTTACCAATTATGTCAATAATACAGGGATTGAATCTGCTATAATTATTGGACCGAATCTGTGATCTAAGTAGCTAGGGAGACATCTTGACCTGGAATGACACTGCTTCAGCAAACAAACATATTCTAAGATATTAACAACGCTTCATGCTTCACAGCCACGCAGTAGTTCCTACAGCACCCAGCCATGCTAAGCAGTAGCTCTGGAGGCAGAAAGATGTTTGAAAACATCGAGACATATTTTCAGTGTCAGACTCTCCAGCTAAGGAATGTAGACTCACCAACACTGAATACAGACCTGAAACGTGCCTTATGCAACAATGACGGAGCAGAATGTGGTGGCATAGCTAAGAATAAAGCTCTTGAGGAGACTGGGCGAACTCCAATACTTCATACATAAAACTATATCTTGCTAAATACCAGATTTTTCTCGGGTGATAAGTAGATTTTTAAAGATATTTTTATTAGTAGATATCCATGACACAAAGTGCATAGATTCATTTTGGGGAGTTGATGGACGTGCATATTGCCTCTTAGCCTTTTTTACTTCCTTTCTCCTTACCCATCTCCAAGCCTCTTTTCTATCTCTAGAAGTTCTATGTCCCTCTTTCCTACTGTCTTATTTTGCTCTTTAAATTATTTATACTCTGGGTTTCTCCTATATAGGAAGCCATGTGATTTTTAAAATTTGATTTATGTCACTTAGCACTAGGGCTGCTAGGTGTATCCATTTCACTAACAGTGACGCAGATTTATCCTTCTTTGTGGCTCAGTAGTGCTCAGTGGAGATACTTGTTTTAAACTGTGCAAAAGAAACATTTCCACTGATATCAGTTATGAGAATTTCCAAAATCTGCATGTTAGGAATTTTTTTACTAATTGAAATTATATTTTTACTGATTCACATATATTTTTATTTTCACAAATTCAAAAATATCTGTAGATAGTCAGAAAACCACCTACATGTTATTTGGGGATGTGGAAGGGAAAAATACTAGAAAGTATAGAAATATACATTCTATTTAACATTAGCATTTATTATTATATTATATCATGGGATTATTATATTATATTATATCATGGGATTCAGGATGAGAAAGATATTTATTGGTGAGATTTGTTTATATCATGAGATACAGACTGAGAAGAAACTTTACTCTTCATTTAATTATGATGCTTATTTTTGTATATATATTATATATGTCTATTTATATATCTTAAACAGAGTCATACATTATTTTAAAATAAAAAGGTCTGGTAAGTGTGAGGTGATGAGTTCAATTCCCAGTATTCCCCAAAGAAATAAATAAAATGTGAAAAAAATTTAAAAGACCTTTATTTTAGATGAAAACTCACTGCATTCTAAAATGAAATTACTAACAAAGTTACAAAATACCTTCTGAAACTGCCAGCTGGTACTACAACCACAGGGTATTCATCATTTATCCTGAAGAGGACAGAGACATAGGCACGTTTGGTTTACACTGACAGGAATTTAAAGCAGAACATTCTAGGTAGCCATATGACAGTATACATTATAATCATTAAACTACTTGTATTTTCCCATGGTAATTCTTTTATTCAAAGATATATGTTCCAAACATGTATTGTGTTGTAAACAGGTAAGTATTACTAGCTATTGCACCTGCAGAATTGGTTAACAGTGCGTCCTTCCCGTGGTGGGCCATGACGCAGCCTTGTCACTGTCAGCCTGCACTGCAGCCAAACCTCCCTTTCCCCGCCAGCACGCGTATCCCAGACGACGGTTAGGTCACCGCCACGCACGCCCCCCAGGATGAGAGCTGGGGCTTGGCCCCCTCTCCGGGAATCACAAAGAATATAAATCAATCAGCCCAGCGACTGCTTGACCCCACTGGGGTCTTCCTGAAAGCTTCAGATGCTAATTCTCCTGAAATTCAGCGCGCCGAGGGTCACGGTGTGAACTGACACAGTATTCCTCGTCGCCAGTCAGCGTCACCCCAGTGTCAAGCACGTAAGGATCCGGAGCACCCTTTCAAAACACACACGGATGCCACTCCGTGTCCTTGTCTGTTCTCTTGGGAAATGATACGTTAATGCCTTGTATACAGAAGCGAGGGACACAAAAATGTGACAAGACAAAGAACGGTCCTCCCCCGAGTACCAGGCCCTAATCCCCGAAAGCTGTCAGTGTTCTCCTATGGGGCCAAAGGGCTTTGCAGACAGAGTTAATAGACCCTAAAATAGAGAGCTTGCCCACGTTCCCTGAAAGTCAGGCCTGCCACCCCAGCTGGAGGCAGAAGAGACCGCGAGGGGGCCGAAGAAGGAGAGGAAATGACGAGAGCCCAGGGAGGCAAGAGAAGCTCTGGCGTCCACGGACACAAGCATGCCAGCCACACAGCCACCAGGAACGGGGCCTGCCAGGGCCGGAGCGAGACTGTGAGGCCACAAAGAGACCCAGGCTGCCCGACCTGACCCAGAGGACCGTAAAGCCACGCATCTGTGTCACCTCGGGCAGCAGTGATGGTGGCCTGCTGAGGAATAGAGAGGAAAGCCAAATCGGAAGGTATATGGGGGCAGTGCACGGAACTAATTTTATTTTATACTGTACCCTTTGCCTTTTTCTATTTTTACAACAGAATGAGGAATTTTCTATTTTACACTGAAGAATTTACAATAATTGCAATTTAGTGTAATTATATGACAGTGACTTTTTGCTGAGATAAGGTTTGTATCACCCAGGAACATCCCCTTACCAAATACAGTATGCTGAGTTTCCCAGTTCATTTTTCCTCAATTTACTCTTTCTTAAATAGTACAATTGGTGGCGAGGTATAACCTGCAATGTTTAAATTGGGTATTTTTTTTTTTTTTTTGCAATCTTCCCAATAGACTGGCGCCATTATTCTGCCACAGGAAACAATACTTCTGCAGTGTTAGGGTAGCAAATGTAAACACTTCCTTTTAAAAGTATTGTAGCCTCCTGACATGGGCAGTGCTAGATACTACAGAGCCATAGCAACCAAAGCAGCGTGAAACTAACAGTGCGTACACAGACCAGTGCTGCAGATTAGAGTCTCCAAATGGATTCACATACCACAGCCAACTCAGTCTTGGCAGGGTCCTCAGCACACACTTTAGAGTAAGAACCACCTCCTAAGCAACTGTGACAGGAAAGTAGGAGAGACGTAGTACAGACGACTGAAGCTGGACTCCTATTTATCCTGTATAAAAATCAACTGAAAATTGATTAAAAATCTGTGTGTAAGAGGAAAAGCTTTGAGACTTCTGGAAAAAAAACAGAGGAGACACATCATGACTTTGGGGTAGGCAACACTTTTTTATAGGACTCCAAAAGCACAGGAAAGAGAAATTGCACTTGACACATGGGATTATGTTAAAGGAAGATGCTTCCACACAGCAAACCATCAACAAAGTAAAGAGTCAGCTACAGAATGGGGAAAATATTTGCCATCCATTCATCTCTCAGAATGCCAATAAGTTGAATATGTAAGGAATTAAAAAATAAAATTTAAAAAAAATGTAATACGATCTAAAAGTAGGCACATGATTTGAAAAAGCAAACAAACAAAATACACTTCTCCAAAGAGGAAATACAAAGGGTCAAGAATGCTTCGTATCCTTACACATTCAACAAAGGTGCAGCCAAGCCACAATGAGAAAGCACCTCACCCCATCTGGAGTGGCTATTAGAGAAACAAAAACTAACAAATGCCAGCAGGAACTTGGAGGAAAGGAACTCTTATGTGTGGAGTGTTTATCAGGGTGGTTCCTCAACAGACTAAAAACAGAACCACCGAATTATCCGCTTCTCTACTTTTGGAAATCGATTCCAAAGAGACGAAGTCAGTGTATCGCCGAGATGTTTATGCTCAGGTTTATGCAGCCCTGTGTACCAGGGCTAAGACACAGATCAGGTTCTTTGCTCTTCAGCAGATAAATGATAAAGAAAATAATGCCATGAACTCATAATTAATAAAAATAATCACCTGTCGCAAAAGGGATGAACTGAACATGATTACTTAAGTGAAATATGCAGGCACAGAAAGAAAAATACTGCATCTTCGCTTTTGTGTGTGGAAAATAGAGAAAGAGGAGCCAAGAGAACTGTGATTACTAGTGACTGGGAAGGGCGGGGGCAGGCGGAAGAAGGCGGGTAGATCAACGCACGCTGTCTGCGTGTACAGAAATATTACACCGAACTACACTGCTACCCACAATTAATGTGGTTCAGATTCTTTAAAAGCACCTTGTCAACATTTAAAGAATTCATTGGAAGCAACCTTAGCAGTAAATGTATAGCACTGAATGTATATTTAAGAAGGATTCTAAAACAGCAGACTAAATCAGGCCTTACGAAGCTATGAACATAGTAAGCTCGAACTGTTTAAAAAGACAACATTTAGAGCAGAAGTCAGTAAAACTGGCAACAGAAAGTCAATAGAGAAAAGTAAATGAAACCAAAAGTTGGTTCTTTGTAAAGATGGATAAAAGGCAACCCTTTAGCCAATTTAATTAAGAAAAAAGAATGAAAACTAACGTCAGAAATGAAAAGAAAGGCCCTCATTATAATCCCATGAACATTTACAGGATATGAAGAATACTGTGAAGAGTTCTATGCCAAAACTCTCTCACAAAAGGAGAAGCAGATAATTGGGCTAGTTCTATAGTTATTAAAGGAATTGATCAATAATTAATTACTGTCAAAACAGAAAAGCCCAGTTGAATTTATTGGTGAATTTTACAGAACATTTAAAGTAGAAATACCAATGTGAGGGGAAAAAACAAAACAAAACCCTCCATTCTCTGCAATCTTTCAGGCAGTAACATCAAAAGAGATACTTCCTGATTTATTTTATGAGCGTAGTATTACACCAGTAACAAAGCCAGACAGATAAGAGAAAAAAAAAATACAGACCAATATAGATGCAAAAGACCACAACAAAATATCTGAAAAATAAACATCACTATAAACCACAATCAAGTGGGGTTCACTACAAGTGTGCTACATTTGAAAATCTGTTAATAGGATTCATCACATCACCGGGCTAAAGAAAAAATCCTTATGATTGCGCTGAAAGGTACAGAAAACTGTTTGACAAAGGCCAATGCCTATCTATGATAAAAATTCTTGGAAAAGTGTTAATAGAGAAAAACTTCCTGAAACTCACGAAGTACATGCACCAACCCCTACAGCTAACATCACACTTTGTGATGAGAAGTCGACATGCTCCCACCAAGCTCTGACAGGATGGAGTATTCCTGCCTTCCTCACCGCCAGTCAACAACCCACTGGGAGTCCCAGCTAATGCAACAGCACCCGAAGAGGAAACACGAATGGGGACACAGCGGGAAGGAAGAAAAGCTATGTCTGCAGGTGATTTAATAACTTACGCAGAAACCCCAAAGATGAAATACCAACCACCACAAGAAACCTCTTGGACTAACAAGCATTTATAGAAAACTTCAGGACACACATCAATATCCAAAAACAATCGCTTTCTTATAGACTAGAAATCAATAATTGGAATTTGCAATAAAAATTCAGTGCCATTTGTCAGAGCTTCATAACTAGAAAAAGTTCGTTTTTTTGGTACCGGGATCGAACTCACAACCTCGCGCTTGCCAGGCAGGTGCTCATGCCGCTGAGCTAAACCCCCGGCTAGAAAAAGTTCTTAATAAAGAAAAAAATGTGGATGTTTAGTTGTTAGAGCACCAGTTTTAAAAGACTGTATTTTCGCATCTAAATGTGTTTGCTCCTTTGGATGAGCTGATGACGTTTTTGTGACTCTATTTCTAGGCTCTCTCTGCTGTTTTCATTGATTGAGCTATTCTTTCTCTGCTATCACACTGTCTTGGTTATTGCAGTTGTCTGGCATGTAATGAAGTTAGTAACTGTCAGTCAAATCTGACAATTATAGTCCTTCGCATTTTCCCAGGTAAGCTGGAAACTGCTCACCCCAAACCTGTATAGGAAATGTGTGTCACAGTTTTATTCATAATTGCAGAACATTCAAATAACCAAGACATCTTTAACTAGGTGAATGGTTTAGCAAACTGTGATACAGCTATATATGGGTAAAAGTGAATGAAGTCTTATGCCAGACAAAAATGAGGGGGGGACCTCCTATGTATATTCCTGAGCAGAAGAAGCCAGTGTGAGAAGGTTCCATACATTAGGACGTAACTGCAGGACATTCTGGAAAGCGTCACAACTATGTAGATGTACACGTGGAGGTGGCTGCCAGGCTTCGGGAGAAGGAGGGGTGATGGGAACTTGGAAAAGAAGGGATCTTTAGGGCAGTAAATCTCTCCTGGATGATCACCTGGGATGAGACACATCCCTGTGCATCTGTCAAAACCCGTGGAATGGACACCACCAAGAATGGATCCAAATCTCAATTACCTACCTTAGGCGATAATGTTTCAATATTGGTGAATGAACTGCAATAAATGTATCATCCTAACGCCAGATGTTAATGATAGGAAAAAGTGAAGAGCAGATAGGGATGTGTGAAAACTCACCGTGCTTTTCCTCTCAACTACACCATGGGGCCCAAGTGCTGGGGGAACAGAGAGCCTCAGCGATTCCTACCTTTAACGTTATATCCGATACATTGTATGGAGCCATTCGACATCAGTGAATCCTAACTCTAACAACAGTGACGCCTTACGAAGCGCAGCTGAATGAGAGACAAATATGTAAAAACGACCATACTCCAGAAAGGACGATGCATTCTACCTCGTTAGAGCATGGACTCTTGCTTTCCCTTAAGTTCAGGCTCACACATCAGATGGGACTGGCCAAGATGGGGCCGTGGGGCCCTAATGAAAGGCAAAGCGCAGGCAGGCACTGTAGGTAACGTGGAAGCCGCGCGTGCTGCGCACGCAGTTAGATCCGGCCACGTTTTTTTTTTGCAGGGCCTCACCACTCTACAGAGGAAATGTTCAGTGGTATTCGAGAGGCCCAGGGTTTAGACACAAGCCTTTGTGATGACACACACCAACAAATCCTCTCTAGAGCTTCTAAGGAAACAACCATATCTGGGGTACAAAATCTCCTGAATAATCAAAGAATAGGAACTATTTTTGATTCGAGGCCCGCTAAGCTGACTTGTTTTACCTCCTAAGAGTGGGGCTCATCACTCACAATGAGAAACACATCATGTGAGGACACCCGACTGCATCCCGCAAAGCAGGCGCCTGCAAGCTGCACCAGTGCGCTCCCTTTGTGTCATGTATGATAGCAAAGAGACTAATGCAGGAATATGCAAACGTGCTGACTTAGAGATGAATGCAGATGTAAATAAAGTCACATTAGACCCACACCCAAGCGCCGATATGCGATTGCAGATAGAAAGGCTGGTAATACGGGCCCACTTGTTGGGCTACCTGCTCTCTTAGCTCCTGTCCATCAGCTGTTTCCCCTTGTAACTGGGCAGCTCGCACTGACTGAGAGTCCTGTTGTCTCCTCCTACACCTGGCAGTGCCACGCTCCCCACCTGCAGCCAGAGGCCTCCACCCAGGGCAGCCACAATCTGCAAGCTGACAAGGTAAAGGCCGGGCCTCCGCCAAGCCTGGCCGCCACACAGGCTTCCTCCCCGAGTCCCTGTGGGAAACCTTCCTGTCCACTCCATATCTAGCGGACAAGGAGCGAGGGACCTGCTATTCCTTGAGTCCTTACTGACCCCTGTACTTCTCCTTGTGTCATCACAATCTCTTTTCCTTCTCAAATAAGTCATATTAGGTGGAAATAGTCTTCATAGTTAACCCACGAAGACTTTGTCAATTTTACAAACATCCAAGCTGAGAAGCAGTGAGGCCTATGGCAGCCTGTGCAGACACAAAAATGACAATTCAATGAATACAAAGCAATATATGCAGAGTCTCAATCTGCCGGTCAGCATCACATTTTCTGTGAAATTAGTGGCATTCCCCGGTGATGTGATATGATATTTACTCTATTCCTTGACCTCCAGTAAGAATGGCAAGCAAGCAGGGGTACAGAGCATATTAAGGAAAATGCAAGCACAGAGTAATTACTGCAAATCCCACTGAAAACCCCATAGGTCAGAAAAGACAGCACATTAAAGGGCAAATTCCAAAGAGCAGAGGGCAGACCACGAGCTCGACACTTAATCCTAGGTTAATAACAAAATGCTTAGGAAAGAATTGCTTTTACGAAGATCGACACCAATTCTTACTTTTAGAAACCCCGTATGTCCCGCAGCCCACAGAGAGAAGGATGAGGAGGAAATGAATATCCTGTAGACTCAACAAATATGTTCCAGTGTCTAATGCTGACACTGAGGTAGTAAAATTAGAATTCTCATATTCTACCAGTAGAGGTAAAATGGTAAAACTTTCAAAAACAATGTAAAAAAGTAGTTTGAAAGCATGAAGCTATTCATGCCATTTGATTCGATATTTCTATTTCTAAAGAGAAGACTCTAACAGAAGGATAATGTCAACATGGGGGGGTCTCTGCCTGAGAATATTCAGTTTAATTTTTTGCAATAGTCATAAACTGGTCACCAGATACATATAAAAATTACAGATAATAGCAGCAACTATTACATAAATGAAACTTAGGAAAGTACTGTGACACAATAACTAAAGAATAAGGTATCAACTTATCAACTGAGGTTTTTCTAACCATGTAATAAGATATATCCAAGTAAGAATATAAAAGTATGTTACAAGAATTCAGTCATTTTGAAATATGGCAAGACAACTGTAATGACTTACTGCATATAGTTTTGAAATTGGCATAATGGCATTATATATACTCCACAAGATAAAATGAAGTTATTGATACAAATGGTCACTATTGATCAGGTGGCCCCTGGGGACTTGTCCCTGGTTCTGTTCATTGTTTTTCCTGATCTATGCTCACTGAAGGGGTGAAGGCACTAACAGAAAAACAATGCGTCTAGGAGAGAAATAAGGGAAGCAGGAGTTCTAAATGGCCACAACCTCAAGAATTGTACACGACACACTTGGCAACCAGTTCAGGCATAAACAGAAAGAGCGTGGCATCGGAGGACACCTGCACGTCATGTTTTGTTTTTTGAAGGATGGCTCTTTGGGGCCAGGGATTTAACTCAGCAGCATAAGCACCTGCCTGGCGAGCCAGAGCTCGTGAGTTCGATCCCCGGTACCAAAAATAAAAAATAAAAAAGCATGCCTTTTGGAGATTTTAAGGATTTTCTGTTTGAGCGAGTGGAGAGCGGCTTGTCATTCCAGACGTGTGACTTTCAAGGCAGCTGCAAAGGATGTCTACACGCATTGGAACAGTTGGCAAATGGGCTGTGACAGGTAGAGGGTCTCCTTGACAGCAGAGTTCACCTCAGATGGCGTAAGCACCTGCACACAGCGAGTGATTACGCAGAGTGCCACATGCACCTAGAGGGCGGATTTGAGAAATCGCTCCTACTGCAACAGTTTTGCCAAATGCGGAGGGACAAATGCACGCAGGGAAATAAACAAAGTAAGCTGCCCATACGGCACCCAGCACATCAGCTTTTCCCAGGTACCTTTCTCCTGGAATTCAATGAACACCTCTGTGGGATGGCTGTGTAGCTCCTGTTGGAGAGGGGCCTTCTCCCAGGGTGCGAGTGGGGGCTGAGGTATGAGAACTGCCTTGGTGTCAAGTATCAACCTGGATTCCCCTTCCCTCTGCCAACAGGAGCAAGGGAACCTGGAGAATGTGGCAGGAGCGAGACCTGCATAATGCACAATTACATCGTATTAACACTTCAAAGATCTTGTGGTACTTATTTTTCTTAAACATGTGAAAGTCTTATCTGTTCTAAATTTTTATACTTTTGTCATAATAACTTAATTACAATCTCACAGCCCCATTATTAATCTAATGCACTTTGAAAGACTCGCAGACTTTCCACTCTGAAATATAGTTACCACGCTTCCGACTTCTCCTCTTTTTCTTCCTTCCTCAATTCTTGTGTTCCCTCTAATTTTTCTTGTGACAAATTTGATTATAAAGAAAAGTTAAAAGCCCAAACCTGTGCAGTGAATAATCACCATCCACCTGGGCCTTGCAGTTCACATTTTGAGGAGTTTTTAAAACTTTAACATGCATATAGTTTAGTCATATATGTACATCTTTATCCATTAATTTTCTTTTTAATTAAATTCAAAATAAATTGAAAGCATCATTAGACACTCAGCATGCATATAATTATTGTTCAATATTTACTTATCCTTTTTATGTAAAACAATATGTAATAAAATCCAAAGTCTTAAATGCACCAAAAATCTGATTTGGGTTTTAACTACTCTTTCTCATTTTTATAGTGTTAAATTCCACATTTGAATAAAATAACAATTTACACTCCCATTCAATGCAGTGTAATTGTTCACTACCAAATAAGAGAGAACTCAGTTTCCATGTTATTCTTTTTGTTCTTGACAATTCCTATTCTGATTTTTTAGGTTGATTATTAATTGTCATGATTTATTTTTTACATACATGCCAAAGCCTTTTAAACAGCCTTAGTCTATTTTTTAAAAAATGAATACCTAACATCATTTTTCCCATTACTTTTTCTTTCTGATTTTGTCTGGGTTTATTAGTTGTTTATCATTGTTATCTGCAAGCAAACACACTTTAAAGCTCCCAGAGATGACAATTCCATCGCTCGTTTCCTCACTTCAAAATCTGCAGCCGCTGCCTGGTGTCACCTCTGCTAGTGATCTTGCAGCATCCTCCACTGAGAAAAGAGGCAGGTGAGACCTGGCTCACCTTTCCCCCTCACTTCATCAACCGGGCTGAACAGCTGTGTGCTGAGCTTGCTTTCCTCACACTAAGATGAAAGTGCATGTGTATCTTGAATTTCGAACCTTCCTTTTTGGCCTTCCATGTGGATATACCGATTCATTCTTCTCCAATAGCTACTGTATTTCTAAATTCTCCTAGGTGCGGGAGCTCACCAATTCTAATAAACTCCTGCTGTATTTATTGCCACTTGGTTTACTTCTTAGTAGTTCCAAGTGGACTTTTATTCTTTTCACTTCAAAACGATGACTTTTATTAAAGTCACCAGAAATAGTATTTTACCGTAATACTGTGTCTCCTATTTTTCTCATTATTTTTCTTTACTGAATAGGAACAACTACTCCATCCACCTCGGCTTCTAGTCCATTCTTCTATCCACCCATCCATCCACCATTCATGTAACCACGTACCCATCCATCCACACACCCACCCATCCGAACATCCATCCGTCCATCTACTCACCCATTCCTCCATGAATCCACGTTGAAACTGTATCATCTAGCACACTGCATTTGCATGGTTCTATTGCTATTTGAAGAAGGCCTCATCTTTCCTAATTAAACTTCTAGGTATTACACGTGCAAGATATAAGGACCATTTGAACAGGCAAAGACTTGGAAGAAGAAATTTTCACTTGCACAGACACATTACTGCCTCTGCACATTTGATTCATACCTGTCTTCCTTCCCTATTTAATCTGCATTGCATTTAGCTGACTTCCAGTAAGTAGGTTTATGGCTCGCTACCAGACATACATCCGTATTCTCCTAGGAAAACCGTCTAGATTTGTCTACCAGAAAGAGAAATAATTGGAGCATCTGCAACCATTGTAGTACAAGGACGGTTTTCAAAATATGATCTTTCACTCTGTGTAAAATTAAAAAAAAACCTGTCAAGTTACTCATGCCTGTCTACAGCTATGAGGAATTTAAATAATTTTCAGTCCTGATGCCTCAGACTATGGCTGTAACACAGAATGGCTGCCGGAGATTCATATGTAGGCCTAGGAAGATCACAAATCACACCTTATCATCAAGGTATGCATATTATAGAGCACATTGTGAGGTCAGCGTCATAGATTAAAGCCACAAGCTTTTGGGAGCACACGGGGAGATAAAAAAGAAAGCAGCAGTTTAGTGGCAAAGCCCATGAAATAACTGATGAAAACTGAAAGACTTTAAAGAAGAAAACTACGCCCGCTTCTACCACGCTCGGCAGCACAGACCTGTGTGTATTTGTAGATTTAGATGGAGCTTCATAGGCACTGATGTTTTATAAGTAAATAAATGGCTTTCACAATGACTGCGCCCACAGAGTGTCAGAGCAGAGAAATCATTTCTCCCAGTCTGATCCCTTGCACCCCTTTCCCACAGTCAGCACTGGGTGCGATCCTGTCCTGTTCTCCCCGCTCTTCCTGCACCGTGGAAGCAGGAATCGCCTCCGGTTCCATGTCCGAGCTGCGGTCACTGCCGCTGCCTTCATTCTGTTGGCCCCTCCCAGTCCTCTCCATTGCCCTTTTTCTTACCCCTTCTGCCCACTGCCACACAGGGCTTCCCATGGCGCAGGCAGAGCCGTGCCATTGCCTGCTGCTCATGGCCGCTGAGCGCGACGTCCTCCATTGGGCTACTCTTGGCTCTTCAGTGGTCCCACATGCAGACCCCACACTCTGATGGGGCTCTCCCTGGGCAGCTCAGACTCCATCTGGGTCAAGCATATTTTATAATCCAAAATTGAGGATTTTATAATCCTCATCCAAAGTGCTCTTCCTCGTGTGCCAGACCCCACGAGTGGCCTAACTGGACCTCTGCATCTCTTCTTTCTTCCTCTCCAGCACCCATGTCCACTGTAAGCTACACTGCCTCCCTGGAATAACTGGCACATAAACCCAGCCCATCTTTTCCTCCCTAGAATCTTCCCCTCTCCCTCCCCCAGGAGCTGCTTTTACAATACTGGCTTCTGATACAACCAGGAGTTAAGGGACCTAAGAGAGGCAGGGAGGGAGGGGAAGAAAGGGGCCCTGAACTTGGCAGTCAACTCCGGGTAGAGCAGGGACCTCCCTCTGCCCTTCCCCATAAGGAGAGGGCTCCGTGGAAGCTGTTCCTCGATTGCCCCCAGGACCTTTGCCTCTGGCATTCAGCTCCAAGGACTTTACGGCTGTGATTCTCTCAGACTGCCTCTCGAATAGGATTTATTTTTAAATGACCCTAAAAATAATAACTAAAATATTGAAAATAAATTAGCCATGGGCTGATAAATCTGCGTGGAGTGTTAGAGCTGGCGTGACTGTACGCATCTTCACTGTATCGTGAGAGGGGACTGTGGGACGTTGTCTGCTCATTTTGTGTCCCAATGTCAGGGTCCAGTCCAGCCTTCTCAGGGGTGAGGCTCACTCTAATGCAAAGCCCCTGACCACAAAGGACAGATCCACGATGGAATATTGAGAGAAGCCTCTCCGATTTTCAGGGGATGAGACAAGCAAAAGCTTACTTTATAGCTCAGAGTTTTCTTGTATGTGTAAATATCTTCATAACTCCCCCCATCACTTCAAAGCTAATCTGCACTGCCTTTAGATAGTAGGAGCCTGTAAAGCCATACTAGAGCCACAGACACTTCCCTGCTGTTTCCTCCGAAGTTCTGCATGTGTTCTAAAGCATCCTTTGGAAAGAGTGACGCACTGCAGACTGGAATCTGGCTTCCTCTCCCACGTGCCTCATGCTCCGTACACGCGTCCCATGGCAGACTTGTCTGCATGTCAGCATCACCTTCCCTGCCTGCATGGCAAGCACGGGCACACACACACACACACACACACACACACACACGGTGCCCATACAGGGCACAGTGTAAATTCAACAGCAGGTGGAACTCCGCCAAGCCATCTTCAGAGATTAGAGGCAGATGACTGAAGCAGGTGGAAGGGACCTGCACACAGAGGGATTTGAAATCCATGGATATAGTTTTACTTTGGCTTTCACAGCACTTGCCCCGGGAGCACGGCCATCAATCCCGTGCAGCGAGATGCATGGCCGGGTCTGCTCCGCTGCCCTCTGGTCCTGCTCCTTGATTGCCCTGTGCGCATCAGTGCTGACCTGCATCTATGGACGAGGCTGGGGAGGGCATGTGTGGGCTGAAACCTTTTTAATGGATCAAACCAAACCCCTAAACTCTTTGGCTTAGTTCTATGTGGTGACTGAGGCTAAGTAAACTATCCAGTTCATGTGTCCACCAAAGAGGCTGGACATTTTCTCCCAGGGTTCCGAATTTTCCTCCTTCAGTGTCATGTTTAGATCTAGGGCAGCCCCGATGCCTCACATGTTTGGAGGTCACTGGATTGTGCGGGTGCTGTAGTTGGCTTGCTGTTAGGAGGTGGGGGCTGCTCACTGGGCACAGCCTCCAGGCACCTCCCTCCACTCTCGCTGCCCTGTGGTGAGAGCAGCTTCCCTCTCCACACCCTCCCAACAAGCCTTCCCGCCCTGGAGCCAGCCAACTGTGGACCAGAACCGGGAGCCAAAATAAACTCCTTTAATCCATGGTGTCCAGTGCTGTGTCGCAGGGAGTATAAAGTGAGAAGAACCTCCTCTTGAAAACGAGCCCGGCCAACATTAAGGGGCCACTACTGCTCTTACCTTGAGAAATAGACAGAGGTCAAACTCCAGACTCAGAAGAACCTGAAGTCTCTGTGGATCTCACAGGAGGCCTCATCTTTCTGCTCTCCCTTCTGCTCACTGTTAAGGACCATGGCACATCTGCCAACCATGAAACTCCCTTAAGAACAGCACTTGGCCCGCTGGTCTCTCCATGCCCGATTCTCCCTGAGCCCACACGCAGGCTTCACACACTAGGTGAAGTCACAGCTGTCCCTACTTCTGCAAAGCTCCTGACATTCTTCAAGGTTTTAGCCTTGATTGATGACATAGAACCCTAAGGGAAGAAGTCTTATTTTCACAAGAAAGCATCTTATTATACTCCAGCTTAGGAATCCAGGGATGCTACACACACTTAAATGTAAGTATACTTTGACTACTACAATTCATTCACGCTATGTTATTAAGGGTTTAAGTTCTTTCTAAAACAGAAAATCATACAAATAAAAGAGACATAATGAATCACATTGACACTTTTTCTCATTTGTGCCTCTCAAAAGTTCAGACACCAATAGAGCAGAGCGCTCCCAGTCTGCAGACGGGTCTAATGGTACTTAAATTACTTGCTCAAAGTTAAGCAATTAGGGCCAGGGATGTAGCTCAGTGGCGTAAGCACCTGCCTGGCGAGCTCAAGGTCCTGAATTCGATGCCTGGTATCAAAATAAAACAAAACAAAACAAAGTTAAGCAATTAATAAACTAGAATTCAAGATAAGCTGATGACTTAATATTCCTACTTATTTCCAACAACATACATTGTTGAACTGTGTTTATCAAGGCAGGGATGTCACCCTGAGAACCATGTATGGACTCAGGCTAGAGCGGTCAGACAGAACCGGGTTACCGAGACCCAGAACAGGTGCAGGTCTGCTTCTGACGCACCCTGCACATGGCTGGGTGGGGAGGGGATTGACAAGTGAGGTTACAGGCCTCACAGAATCTCAGAACATGCACTCCTGCCAGGCCGACTGGAGGATTACGAAGAGACAGGCATCTTTGACACAGGCAGACTTTGGCTGTATTAGGGGGAAAGCAAAGAAAATGACAGATGAGAATATCAAATGAAATTCTAGACAAGAATATTAAAGTGGGGCAGCACTGGGAGGGCTTCAAGGGCTTCCACAGCACTTGCACCACGTCGCGGAAGCAATGAGGGGCCAGTTCAACTTTGCATGTCAAAGCTTCCCATGCAAGGTCAAGTCTCCCCCCCAAGGGCAGGGTAGGGGTAGAAGTCAAAGAATTGGTCAAGGGTCCCTGGGATTCAGGAGAGTAAAGAGCAAAGTTAGCAACACATTCACCAAAATAGGAGCCCAAAAGGGATGGACCACAAGGCCATGAGACCACAGGAGCCAGAGTCCAGATTGGCTCCCTTCGACAGTGTGGGAGTGAGTCAAGGTTATCTTTATGGAAAACCACACTTGCGCTCTACCTACCCTCAGAATAGGCACTGTCAGCGTGGGGCAAGGATCGCGGTCTACACTGGTGAGCACCAGATGGAGCAGACGAGACACACAGCCTGCTCCCGTTGTACTGAATGATTATGTGTCCCTGCACAGCGTCTCCCCAAGAAGCACTTGGAGTAACATTTGGGATCCGCTATTCTGTTGTTGACAGACCTGATTTTATACACACTTATTTCCAACCACTCTTCCATGCTTTAAGGGTATCGAGCCGATCTTTACATATCAACAGCTCTGCAAACTCCTATGCTTCATTTTTTGTGCCTCGTTCACATCATTTTAATTTGAACGCTGAGGCATCATTTATTTAAAGAAAGAGAAACAGTATAAAATATAATCCTTTTCTGTCATAGTCGCAGGGCAATGCCAAGACCCTCAGCCTTCACTCTAGCTCCAGCATTCTCCCAACTCTGTCATCTCTCAGTTTCTACTTCCGTGGTTAAATAGCACACATCTCAGAAAAATCGGAAGCATAGCCAATGTCTTCGGAGAGATTAGCACAACAGTTGTGTTACTGATATGCACAGTTAGCAGTAAGTATAGCTACCACTGCACACAGGAAATGTTTCTAAAATTAATCACCAACAACAGAAATATTTAGAAACCTGCACTGCATGCAACTTAATATTATACTGCTTAACTTGATTTTTAATTTTTTGTTTTATTTGTTATACAAATTGTTCTGGGGACAGTAGCTTCTGAACTGGAGAAAACAAAGAAATTGCAACTATGCTATTCCTTAGGTTGTTTATAGCACAGTACCAAAATTGGTTAGGGTAGACGGGGCTCCTCTGCACTTGTGCAGGAATGCTGAATAGTCTCAGTTTTCATATATGGCAAAAGGTAATAAAATACTGGCTCACTTCTTACTAATCAAAATTCATCTTGAAAGGACTGTGTATCTCCTTTGTATTCCCAGTATATATTATGGCCATTATTCTAGCAATCCATCACTTTGGGTTTCTTAGTTGGAAAATCAGTTTTCAAAAAGTCATTTTTTTCTACCCAGCTATGATTCCTTAAAGCTTCAGAAAACAACTCGAACATAAATCAAAGGCATACTGAGTGTGCCATAAAACAAAACCAGTACTGAGATGAAAATGATCTACTGAAAGAAAGAAGGAATTTTATGAAACCTTGAAAAATATTTTTAAACATACAAATGCTTTGGAAATAGGTTCATACCCTTCATGAAGACTCATCAGTACTAAAACTTAAAAGAGCTATGCTCTCTATTTAAGACAAATATGTACATGTGTATATTTTATGCATAATTATGTATAAGATTTCAGAGTTGGCTAGGCTTTTCATTTTACACATGTAAAGAGAAAGAAAAAAGAAAAAATTCAGAGGACTTCTTTCAAGTAACTATCTATCTCTGTTAGTTGTAACTATCAATGTGATTGGTTTGAGAGACACCTAGAAATAAATAAAGCACATTTTGGGTTTGTCACAGTGGGTCACGGAGGTGTGACCTGAGGGGTTGTTCCTGGTCCCTGGTCCCTTCCATTCTGGCTCTTTTATGTCATTCTGCTTCCTGGCTGTCGCGACATGGGCAGCTTTCCTTCCCAGCACCCCTGCAAACCATCTGAATGTGCACTGAAACCGTGATCCAAAATAAACCGTTTCTCCCTTAATCAGTGTATCTCATATTTTCTCCCAGAAACAAAAAAATCTGCCTGCTATAGAATGCTTTCAAATTATTGACAGTCAACAATAACAGAGATTATAGTGGAATACTAATGCTAAATACAGTTATTTTCTTGTGAAAGCCTGAGAGTTAGGTGTTATATTTAACATTTTTGCACAAGAAAAATGAACCCAGAAATGCTGATAACTTCATTCAAGGTGACCCAGAAGGGGAATCAATCACAACCAGCACCTGACCGTGACTCCTAATGAAGTCACCCCCTACTGTATTCCCTTCTGTAGACAAAGGGGACCTCTGTAATCCAAGGCAAATGCTGACGATGGCATTTCCAGCAAATCTAGTCCTATGGGCTCAGGCTATAACCAATATTTGCTTCTCAGAATCAGCTACATTTATCATCGCACACCTGGCCAGCAGTGATGCGTCTTAAAGCTTCAGCCCAGTCACCCTGGGCAGTGAGCTTCCACACACCACTCAGCAGAGTGCTTTTGTCATTTGTTTTTAGGTCTCTCCCTGCTTTACTCTATGTACCAGCTCTGCCTCTGTCACAACAACAGGCTTTAGACTCTACAGCCATTAAACAAACTTACACAGGAAAATCGGCAGCAGGATTTAGATAGAAGACAGTGAGGAAGCAACAGAAGGAACAGTAGAAATCTGAGATTTGACTCTGTACCAGCTGTGTATTCTCCCACTGAACCATAAGCTCTTCAGATCCCCATAAAATACTGTGCAAACAGCTCAGCTAACACTGCTTCATCCCAGCACTGGAAGCAGTAGAATCTGGAGAACAGTGTGGAGCAGACCCTCTCTCTCCCGAGCCCTCCTCAACATTTACACATGGAACATTGTGTCTGTGCCAGAGGTCTTCCTCTAAAGGGCATCAAAGACTCAAAGGTCTGTATCTTCCAAACTGCAACAAGCTCAGCTGAACACAGTAGAAGCCTAGAGTCACCAGAGTCACCGTATCACCGACAGTGGACCACGTCATCTCGGTGCTGCCTGGGCCAGGTATTGGACCCTGGTTTGCATTTTGACATTAATGGTATCATTTTCTAGACACAGTGTGTCTTAGTTACTTTTCACTTATCGCTGAGACAAAATACCTGATGCCCGAAGTTGGGAAGGGAAAGGTTTATTTCTTACAGTTTTTGGAGGTTTCAGTCCATACTCAGTTGGCTCCAAGGCAGGGTGGCATGGTGGGGCCGCAGTTCATGGCGGCTGCAAACAGCAAGCAGAAACCAACAAGAGAGAGACACACCTTCTTCCTGCCATTACATCACATCCTGGCTCCACCCCTAGGCCGGTGTAGCACTCACACCCCCAATCCAAGCACTAGACAATGAACCAATCACAAATGCATAATGCAAAGGCATGAGGCCTGGGGGCCACTGACATAAACCATGACACAGTGCATTTCCTGCTCTTTCCCAGCACAAGGCAAACCATATTTCGGCCAGTCTAGCAACTCAGTTTGTCAAGTGCCTGAATGCCACCCAGTGGACGGTGGATCATCCATAATATCTTCAGGACTGGCTCCAGAACACCTCTCTCCTGCACTCAGTTATCTTTCTTTTGCTCTGGAATGACTGGCCTGTAGACCTTCGGGAAGACCTCAAAAATCACAGCAATGATGGCAAAGCTCCCATCCTCCCGGATCCCTGAACAATTATGTATGAAGAGCCCCATCCTCCTGCCCTGCTTTCCTGGAACCTCGCTGAACTATATGGGTGTGCAGCAATGAATACTAATGTATTTTATTGCGCTACCAACTATTTGTTTGTATTTACTGCTGCAGCTTTCCCTTCATTAACTTAAAGAAAATCTAGAAGTAAAATGAAAGGAACACTAAACCTAAAGGATAAAAGCTCTGGTTCTTCCATAAACACTGACTTGTCCCTGAAGGGGGCTTGGGTCCCCTACAGTATGAGACTCAAGCTAATGATTTTTGTGACCATTTTTATGACTGCATTTTACTTACAGTTTCCTAGGCTGTGTAAAGCATGACTCACTGAATAAGCATCTAAAAGAAGTCTTTTTTGCTTAAAATATTTTATACCCCACAGATACCTGCCTGATGACATCTAAAGCCTCAGGAAATGGCAGGTGACTTGGAAATTTTCAGACATTTTTGGATACTGTTGGGTGTTTCAATAATGCTCTACAACCCGGGGAATGCTATGTGTACTCTCTAAGCATCACCTAAATCAGGTGGGTGAGAACATTACCTTACACTTTTGGTGTAAGGGTCTAAGGAGACGATACCATTAAGGAAAGCTGATATTATTAAGACCTTGACATATTTAAAAGAAAAGATAGGAGGTAATTCCTTGAGAAAATACTATTAGAGTTGCTCAGGATGGAACATAGGATGTAACTGAGTTTACTAATTTCAAAGATTATTAATTCTTTAGTTGTTACCATAGTTCAGATCCTATTAAAATCATAAATTCTTATCACGAAACCCTACCAACTTCGATGACACTTTAAACTACACTGCACCAATTTTTCCCATTTGATTATGAATGTGGAAGTTTAGGAACTACTTTCCCCCCAAATACTGTAACTTAGCATTGGTATTTATTGGGTTCAGTAGGCTGTGCTCCTACACTTCACACGGCGTAGACTGGGACAAACCCTTTTGCAGCGGAGATGTGGGTCTAACATGCGGACTGAGGCAAGGCCTTGCCCATCTTGGATGGTAGCTCTGCCCGGGTTTATCTCATGGGTGACTACAGTCTGACAGTGTTCTTGGGCACTGTGTGACCCCAACAGCAGAGGTACCTCGCCTCAGTGACACTCTGCTTCTCACACTGCCAGTCCACTGAGACCCTTGGTTCCAAGCTGCATAGCGTCAGCGCACCAGATCCCAACGGACTCACTCATGACCATCGATCACCAGCTGGTCCTCTCTCCTGGCCCAGGCTGAGCACAGCTGGGCTGCAGGCCCTGTTAAGGGAGCTTGGCACTGTCTACCTGAACCATGTGGGAAGCTCGTTAAACCGATTCAGTAGGTCTGCGACGGGCTACGAGAGTCCATCCTAACAAGCTCCCCATGGATGCCAGTGCTGTAGGACCATGGAACCATTTCTAGTGCAACGATATTTATTGTACCAACCTTCCCTCTTCAGGTGTGATATTAGTCCCTCGGCCCCACCTGGGCGTCCTCTGAGCTGCCTCGAATAACTCATTCTCACACAATTGAAGCAGCAGTGTGTCTCCTAATAAATTACAGTCAGGTGTCTACGTGCTCAGATGTGGAGACACGAGCTGTCTTGCACATGTGCTCATGCCAGGCTCATAATTCACACTGAGAAGATTCTTGACAATTGCTCAAGTTCTGCTACAAATAAAATTATATTAAATGTCTGCCTGTTTGGGCTTGTGTCTAGACGTCCCCTGAATGCCTCAAGTGGTCATAGGCAGGGATTTTTCATAGGTGGCTGGATCTAGAGTATGTGATGCTGAGGTGGATTCATGGTGCAGCGCTAGGACCCAGGGCATTAAGAGTGTGGGTGCTACCTGTCCTAAATCACCTGGATAAGACGTAAGGGATAGAAAGAGCTGTGGCCGTCCCTTGTTGCTTTGCTACCTTCTGCCCACTGTGATCTGTTTTTCCTCTGTTCCATCCACCCTGCCTTGGAGCCAGCCAGTTATGGATTAAAACTTCTACAAACTCTGGGTAGAATAAACACTCCTTTAACTATGGTACTGGGTATTTTGTCATAATAACAAGAAGAGTAACTAAGACACTATCTAATGCCCTCATCTCTTACTGTCACTAATTTCTATCCTGAGAATGGATAATTTACAAGTTTTGCGATGTGTAAAAATTGTTGGTCTATGTCTCTGGAAACCCTATATCTCTTACAAGGTGCTGACATTGGCTCGGCATCTGTTCCAGGGGAGTTCAGGCTGCTTTGATCCTTGGGAGAACGCAAAATGCAAGCAGGGGTTTGGGAGAGAGAAGACAGAGGCAGAGGAACTGATGAGTTTTAGAAAGTCTGATCTGGAGAGAATTTACCCACATGAGCAAACCATTGATCACAGCAGGTACATCATGACTTCAAAAGGCCCTGCAAGCTCTCTGCAGCATTCATTTAGAGACCAAGTGTCCTCAGGAGTTTTGGCACGGACAAATCCTGTAAGACTCAAGGACAACCATGCTTCTCTCTCTCCCATGGGAGAGGGGAACAAGTTTCCCTGCAAACTGGCAAAGAGAGATGTCAATAGTTGGGACATCAAAATCATTTGCATGGGCGATAAATTAAGGATCCTACTGAAACTTTAATTCTCATTAAAGTGTTGAAAAACAGCCCAGAATGTCACTGCCATGAACACGGGTGGAAGGCTGAAGCTGTATGCAAGAAAGCACACGTAGTTTCCAATAACTGTTCTGCAACTGCTGGGCCCAAAACACTAAACTCTAAAAATTTCTGGAAATAAGCCATTTCCACATCGGCAGAGCAGAAATTTGATCCTGATTTTATATTGTTTTAGGGATAGAGGAAAACGGATTTTTAAGTTGGCCTCCTGGACTTAGCAATGACCAGGGTCAATGGGGAACCGCAAGCCAGCAAAGTAGGAGAGCGAGGCCCGCTGCAGGACCTCAGCTGATGTTTGCTCGGGTGCCTGCCTGCGGCCCAGCCTTGCTACACTGTAACCTTACATCTAAGGGGAAGGAAAATCAAAACCCTTTGTCCACCTACTTAGCAAGTGTTTTTTCAGACTCCAAGGGATGCAGGTTTTCCTAGGTCAGTATGTAAATATCCAAACCAAGCAGAACTGCCCTTCGTTGCCTGTTCTTTAGCAGGATCATAGTACACCCGGGATGCTTCGCACCTGCTGTTTCCGTAGGTTTATCATAAGCATCAGTTCTGCTCTGCATCACAAAAGGTTTCCCAACACTGCTCCAAGTGCCTGAACGAACAGCTGGTGAAGAGTGCAGTGGGCAAGGGCTCACGCTGGAACTGGCTTACACATCTCACCAGCTCATTTCTCCAGAGCAGAGTTGGCATTTTGTGCTTCCTACCAGCCGGGACAAGATGCAGAGTGAGCATCTAACTCCACCATGGGCAAATGTCTGCTTGGGCTGAGCCTTTCTTCACCATTTCTGATCTCAATTTGGGGGAGGCAGACCTAGTTCCCAGCAGGGAATAGCTGTTCCAGAAACAGCTAAGGCACACACTGGGTTATTTGTGAGTCAAAGTCACAAAGACAGAACCAAATATGCGCCCACTTGATGGTCTGTGTTATCACCCCAATAATGAAGCACGGAAGAACTTCCTCGAGGGAATGGCTTTAGGGATTCAGGCCGCCCCTAAGGGGAGCAACCCTGTGGAATACTCGACACACGCTGGACTCCGGGAGGTCACGTGCGGTGCTGTCTTCGCTTGTGCCTGTCTCTCCAGTTCTTAGCCTAGCAGTTCCTGAGCTCAGTGGGGAACTAGCTTAATTGCTACAAACACATGGAGACCACAGGTGGGTTGCCAAGAGTCTGGAGGTAACCTAAGGCTCCAGTATCAGTCCAGGACCCTAGCAGGGTCCAACTTACCGAGGACCACTCCCCCCACCAAGGTGCTTTTCTCTAAATCACTCATACCTATGAATAACTAACATCTATAAAATTAATATTTTTGAAATTTAAAATAGTTATTCATTTACTAAAAATAAACAGTTTTAATCCACCACATGTTAAAACAGGCTGAAGATGTAGCTCAGTGGTAAAATATGTCTTTTGCCTGCATTTACACTTTATAAAAACACACTTTCCTAAAACAAAACAAAATTAGTAAGAGTTACATTGTTCTGTAATTTAATAGATATCTTTAAAGTCTCTTTTAGTAGAAAATAGTTGGATTCTCAGGCCCATTTCTTCACTCATCCTTTCTAATAGTCAAGGCTGTTGTAACCTCGACAATGTTGCTCTATACTTGTGAGCAAATAAAAACACATAAGACAAGAACACCTTGTCTAGTGTTACCCTGGACACTGATGTGGCCCTACAAACCCTCTGGAATGATCTGGGAGATCTGAGAATTCCACTACACATGCAAAATCACTGGCCTAATACACAGGCTTCATTATTATTTAAAGAATATTAACATGAAAATATTCAATACACAGTCATCCTATCCATTTCTAATTGAAACTCTCTTACGCTATTATGTTCAAACTCATTAACAACTGTTAACAATGTAAATCAAATTGAACAGCCAAAGCTTCTGAGGAATAAGAAAAGTTAAAACAGATTACACATTGTATAGAGAGGATAACAAGTGATTTTACACACATATATGTATATATATACACACATATACATATATATATTAATTTTAAAGGCAGGGCTAAAGAAAAGTAAAGGTAAAATATAATCAGTAAGAATTATATAATTATTCATATGATATTAAATATACAAAGTTCACCAAAAACATTTGTGCACATTTCAGAAGAAAAATAAATATTTTAATATAAATATATTAAGACATCATGAGAGCAACACAGGTAACCTTACATTCTTCAGCTGATAACTGCACCTCCACATTCTGTCACCATTGTTTATGTCACTGTTTTCTTTTCTGGAAGTGTGTATGCATGTTTTTGACAGACTCTGTGCTTAAAAAATGCAATAGCAGATACTGTCCAAACTGATACGTTCACATTTATTCATCACACTAAACCTATTAGATTAGTCTCATCTTATAATTGAGGAAAATAAGCCACGAAGAAGCTGAGTGTTTTGCATCACACTGCACAGTAAGTAGGAGAAACAGCAATCGTACAAGCCAGGCATGTGCTGGACCACAACACCCCACCGCCCAGCCCCATGGTTATCCTTATGATCAGTGTGCTGCTGTTGCCTTATTTTGAGTGATGCGTCTTTTACGGAAACTTTATTAGGACATTGCTCCTCCTTCCTGTCTTCCCTCAAGGATAATACAGCTATTTTCAAATATTTCTCTTGACTGTGAAGTTATTTCCCTTTGTACGTATCATTCATGATGTACTGATCAACGCATTCTTTAAAAGCAATGCATTCCCTACTTTGGTCAGAAATCCACTTGACTAGCACATGAAGTTGCAAAGTTATTTTCCTTCTGATTTAAACTATCTAAAGCACTGTTCTTCAGGCATCTATTATAAGAATTTGGCCACACTGTGTTAAACATCCGTGATAGCAGTATTAATATGAAGCCTCTTATCATAGGCCAACATTAACACTGTTTCATGAAGTTGGTAAAGCAGACTAGAGAGTGCTTTGGTTTGTATATTCTAAGCTTTTCATTGACAAGCACTTTCAACGACATTGAACAAAGATTACTATTATTATGTGGAATTTATAGATGAGTTACTGAGACTCACAAAGGCGGGGGGATATGCTCACTCTGTTGCGAGAAGACATCTGTCCTCGGAGGAGGCCTTGTGAAGCCAAGCTCCAGCGCTCTAACCCTCTGCTGTGGGCCTGGCAGGTCCAACAGCAAAGGACCTGCACATGTGGAGAAACCCTTAGAGCTAGTTCTATCTCCTGGGATAATGTTATGGTGAGTTAGGTCAAAGATGCTTAGGAATAGGGAAGATATTTCCACGGGGCTAAGCTCACACGGGCTTAGTTTCACAGTAGATTTTCCACAGATTATACTTCGTGTTTTATTTACATTTTTCTATTAAAATGTTATGACCACAGTTTACCTATCTCTTGATTGATCTGAATGAACTAATTACATCATTCATATTTGTGCTTGTAATGGTATTTGCCAGAGAATACTTTTCATTGAAGTGGAAAGAGACTAAGAGACTGAGAGAATGAGGAAGAGCGGTGCAGAGAGTAGGGGAAAGCAATGATTAAAGAATTACGATATGTTATGAACCACCTGTCTGCAATGAATGGAATCACTGGGCACTAATTGCAAACAAGCAAGAAAGCACTTCCGAGAAGCTCGGCAGGTCAGAGGTCTCCTGCGGAAGAAGCAGGGTACATCCCTGGCTCATCTAGGAAACCCTCCCACACCCCATCACAAACTCACTCGTTTGTACCCTTCATTGCATTTTACCAGTCATACATATACACATCGCCACTTCCTGCCTGGAGGGGTCCCCCCGAGAGAAGAGCATGTGTGGCTGTGTACAGCGCTGGCTGGGACTCCTCCGTGTCTCCTCAGGGGTCTTTAACAATGCAAACGTGTCTAGCCAGGTGCTGACGTGCAGTCTTTGAAGCAATGCCACTGGTGGGTCAGTGCTGCCTCATCTACAGCTCCCAAGAAGAAAGTGTGAGCTACTAGGCCTAGTGTCACCATGCTGTCCATGCCCTGTGCTTCGAGAAGGAAGCTGTGACATCTCAGTGCACTAGGATCACACATCAGAACGGAAGCACTGACCCCAGACACTGGACACTGCCCCGATCTGTGGTATACGGATCACTCTGTCTGTACCCCACACCCACTCCAGGCACACTGCAGAGGTGATCTCAGGCCGTGTACCTGGCCCAGCTACAGTACTTGCATACTTCCGTCTTTCTCTTAGTCTCTTATCCCTGGGCCACTCTTGTCCTCACAAATCAATAAAACCTGGCTTTGGCCCTCGGTCTAGGCCTTTGTTCCAGTTAACCATCATTCTAGCTGGACTTAGGATGCCCTTGGCTCCCCTTAACTACAAATATGGCTTAGTGTCTTTATTCACCCTGTGGATTGCACTGGAAGTGCTAGATTGGAATTACTTTTTGGAATTCCAGAACTTTTCCCTGGGATTACAAATGTGTACTCCTCCAGATCTTGAGGAGATGCAGAAAGGTTTTCCATGCTTCCAACACTAAACAACAACACACATTACAACCAGCAACATCAAACCCTTAAGGAAAGCACCCTAGGGGACCTTGACTCCTGCGTTATAACCAGGACACCGGTTGCCTGATATCTACAGCCAGAGGCTGTCTGACCTCGGTATGGAAGACACTTCCAAGGGACCAGGCATAGCTGATAAATTCAGTCTGTAAGAAACCGACCCCAAAAGTCAGTGTCTGGCTTTCGAGCCATACAACATGTAGAATAGGATTTGACTTGTGTTCTGATCTTTGCTCTGAGTGTCTTTCTCAAAAATAGTAATATGCTTTGATGATCAGTGTGGAGGGTGATTTAAACAGACAATAATCATGAACTAACACTGAGACCTTAATGGTAACTCAAGGAAATGTGGAGGAAAAAACATTACCTATGAGAGGTAGGGGTTGAAAAGTACAAGATTAGTTCTTTCACAGTAAGACCTAATCACCACATAAAGAAGTTTGAGACCTGATTTGGACACAAGGCCCAATATAGATACAGTCTATCTCCTAGAGAGGAATTTAGTTAGTATCAGCTTACCTGGATGAAGGCTTGCAGGAAGTCACCCAGATTTACTGGAACTGACCCAATGTAGTAATGATATTTTGCTTATCCATGCTGGGCTGTCTCATTTTACGCAGTCCTTGCGGTTGGGTCTGAGATGTTCTTACAGCACCTCGCCACTCTGTGGTGGTGCTTTAGGAAGGTGATTGGTTGATGAGATTAACCCACTGGATAAGCCCAGCACTAAGTGTGCTCCTGGAGGTGGGGCCTCACTGGGAAGTGGGGAGGAGCTGGTCTCTGCAGGAGTGACCCCGAAGCCTGCGTCTCCCTCCCCAGCGGGCCCTCGCTTTGCCCTGTGCCTCCTGGACCCTGGGATGTGAGCTGCCCTCCTCCACCGGGCCCTTCCGTCTCGCTGCTCTGCTTCAGAGCCTCGGACTCCTGTGATTCCTGGTGCAGGGTACTGCACTTCAGCACTCACTCTATCAAAATGACAAATGTAGTGCTGAGCCTAGTCCTGCAAAACAAGCAGTTTCAACCATTTTAGAAGGGAGAATAGGCTTAATAAAGCCAACAGTTCGTCCACAGTCACATGACTGCAGGGCCCAGGCATGAGGTTGAGACACTGGCTTATTTGTCACTGAGGTCTCTACTCCAATGTACCAGACCAGTGATGTGATTTTTTAGAGACCTGCTACAAAAGGGAAATGTAGAGACCCTTGACCAAACGTTATTAACAGTGACAGCAGAACATTCAGCCCAGTGTGAGGTCTTTCTGAGCACAGGGCCCAGTGACACTTGGTGAGTAGGGTGGAACCCAGAGGAACCCAGAGGAACCTACTCAGGAGTCCCATGTTACTGAAATAACAAACCTAATATAACGTAGTATTTCATTTCCTGTGGAATGTCAACATGTTTCACAGGAATTACAAGCATAATGCCTGATGCAAAACTGGAAGCCACAGGCTTAAAATGATTACGAGAATCACAGAACCATATACTGCCGATACCCCGTCTGCTTTCCCACATCTGCACATCCAACCAACTGTGGATAGAAAATCTTCTGTAAAAAACTGTATCCACACTGAACATGTACAGACATTTCCCTTCTCGTTATTCTCTAAATAATATACTATCATAGCTATTTACATTACATTTACGCTGCATAGATATTAGCAGTACTCTAGAGATGATACAAAGTGCAGATGTGGGGGGATTTTTGCAAGCAAAATACTACACCATTTTAAATGAGGTTTATGCAACCTTGAATTTTAATATCTGTGAGGATTCCACCACTGTATTTAAGACCCAAGCAAATTCAGCCACATATAATACAAAGTTAAAAGGATCAGGTATGAAAAGTAGGCTTCTTACCTCTCTTGTCCAAACTATCCTCACCAGTTTTAATCTCTAACAGTGAAAAATGTGTGCATTCTCTAAGTGAGTTATTGATGGCACTAGTAGGGAAAACTCATTTGGGATTTGAGCAGTTACTGAATCAGGATTATTCTTTAATAGAGTGAGCGCTAAAGGAGAATGTTCTCCTATCACTTTACTATTGATTGTTTCGTAAAACTGAAAAGCGCAGGTATTTTAGGCACTTTTTCTCCTCAACCATCTTGGGTCCTCTTTCACCCCTCTGGCTGCTTTTGCACACATGACCTTTAAACACAAATTCACATTCAGCTCATTGAAACATTTCTTTGCTCAAACTGCTTAAATTCAGAATTTGATATGCAGTTCATATTTCAGTTCCTTATCTGTCATTTGATTTGCTGAGTTCTCAGTCTACTGGGCTAGATTTAATGGCCTCTTATCTGTCCTAGGAGAGAAAATGACTTGCCAAGTAAAAAATATGTTCAAATGTTCGAATTCCCACCCTGAAAATAACCGCCTGCTTTGATGTTAATTTAAAAGAAGGAGCCTCTGTCTACTTTGGGTTAAATAAATTACCAAGTATTGAAGCACTTTGAGCCTGATGCTATAGAAATGTAAAGTATTTTATAAGTATTATCAATACAGAAGAAGGGAGGAAAATATATGCATGTATTGTACATAAAATACACACACACACACACACACACACACACACACACACACACACACAGGTGTTCCTGCCTTTCTGGTTCTCACCCAAGTGCAATATTGTAATCACCTTTAAAAACAGTGCTTTTATTAAATTTTTACATTTCTGGCCAAGTGTTTCCCCAGTGTATGTGAATTTTAAACTGAACAGATGTCCAAGAACTATCTATCTGAGAAGATATAACGAACAAAGCGACAAGGGGCCAGGCCTTTACCAGCAGTGGTCCGCAGCCTTCAGGAGACACTGGCTGCCCACGCTCTGTCAGCTCCCAGGACACCCCACGGGGGTCTTTTGTTCCCCCAGAAGCTGCGCAGTGTGAACTGTGTGCCCTGTGCCCATTTCCTTACCCTCATGTTCCTTCTCCTTAATGTCCATTTCCTCATTTGTCTTTGGATATGAAATCTGAGCCATGGCCTTCTTCTGTCCATGCCCTCAAATATGTTCATGTTTTGAAAGCAGCCGTCCCATCCATAGAAGACCAAGGAACTGACCTGGGAAGCAACTCTTACTGCTGATGAACGTGAACGCTCAGAAAAACCAACCCCATCGGCACTGAATTCCAAGGAATGAGCAAGGGCGAAACACACCCTCAAGACAGGCCCCGAACCTGCAGCTCATTTGGAAATGCTAATGCCATAGTATGAATACAAATCAATGAGAGTGAATTCATATGATTCATCACCTGGAAATCCACATGTAAAATGAATCTATGCATCGATTTTATACCTTTTGCTAATATTTGTATGAAATGGAGCCTAGAATAAACATAAACCACACAATTATATAAAATGTCTAGAAGATAAAATAAGAGAAAGTCTGTGAAACCTGGGTGCAGAAATTAGTCTTTTGTTTGAAGTGTATTTTACTGTTTTAAAAGACATGTAACATGAAATTTAGCAACTTAACTATTTAGCAGTATACTTAAGTGAAATCAAATACACACCAACATCTGTCTGCTTAATTTGTCATTTTATGAAACTGAAGCTCTGTACCCATAAAATGATATTTTCCAAATCTCCTCCTCACCCATAACTCCTGGTAGCAAACCTTCCACTATTTATCTCCATAATTTTGTGCAATAAACTTTTATACAAAGCACTATCCATAAAAATAATAAATAGAACTTAAGGATTTAATTTGCTTAAAATTTAAAACTCTGTGAAAGACACTGTTAAGAAGACAAAAAGGACACCTCACAGGGTAGATATAATACCAAGACATATCCATCTGATAAAGGACCAATCTAGAAAAGAATGCAAAGAACTTTGAACACTCAAGAAATAAAAAAGGGGAAAAAAAGCAACACAGTTAGACTAATATCTAGAATATATAAAGAACACCCCCAAATCAGATCCCCCAAATAAAATGACCAATCGAAAATGGGAAACTGAAATGAACCCTGAGAAGACACTCTCAGAAGAAGTACAAATGGTCCATAAATAAATGAAAAACTATTCAACATCTGTGGTCATTACAGAAACGCAAATTAAAACAACAAAGAAAGAATGGCTATCACTAAGAAATCAAACGACAAGTGCTGGCGAAGCTACAGGGAAAAGGGATTGCTTCCAATTTCTTGGTAGGACTGTAAAGTAGTACAATGGTTTTGGAAAGTGATGTGGAGATTCCTCCAAACTCTAAAAATAGAAACTCCGTGACCTGCTATTCCCATTCTAGGTGTCCTCCTGAAAGGGTTAAAAACATCGCGTCACAGGGAGACACGCACCCCGTGTTCACGGCGCACAGCCCCTAAAAGCTGGCTTTTGGAAGTGGCCTCTATGTCTATCATCAGATGAGTGGATAAAGATAACGTGGGGTCTCTATGCAAACAGGTGCTACTCTGCCATAAAGAAAGATAAACTCGAGTCATGTGTAAGAAAATGGGGTGCCTTAAAGCCATGATGTTAAGGGAAATAAATCAGACATATGAGTTTAATTATGGCATGATTAGTCTTACAGAAGAAACTCACAATATACATAAAGAGCAAAATAAAGGATAGATAAGAAGAAGCAGGAAAATACATTTTTTCTTTGGCATGAAGGACAGGGGCTAAGCTCTGGAGGGAGAGGAGGAGGAGGAGATTGCAGAAGAGCAGATGTGTTATGTGCATGTACCAACTGCCCATTTTGAAAGTAATCACTAAGAGGTCAAACGTACTAGTAAAACAAACATTACAAGAAAAGAAAGCATGTAAATGACCTAAATAGAAAAAAATGCATGGGTGGGAATAAAAAGAGATGCCTAACATCATGTTTTCATCAACAGGGAGTCGCAGATTACAAGGATGAGGCCGATGACGCGCTCACTTGAGGGGCTGCCCTCCGGGCCCGCCAGAGCCAACGCCGACACGCACGGACGCTCGGCGTGATCTTTCCCTCCGACCCACCAACGGTGCTCTGAAGTGTTAACTGTGATCGCCTGACAACTGACGGCCACAAAAACCTGCAGATCTTTACAACCGCTGCTAAAAGTCGGGAGTCACTAGAGTAATCCTCAGCAGGTTAATTACACGTCATGGAAAGAGGAGCGTTCGGAGCATGCGTGTAACCGAATGCCATTCAGCACCAACGTGAAAGGCCCTGCTAACCCAGGCAGCCTCGCGGAGGATTCGTAAATGTGCTCCAACAGGTGAAACGGCACAGCTTGACAGGGGTGCAGATCACACGACCCCAACCACATGGCATCGAGAAAAGACCCAGCCGAGGAGACCAGGAGCTGGAGAGGACGGCAGGAAGGATGTGCGCCACCGAGAAGGCCTCTGGGACAGTGACTTCGGTCTTACAGTGTTCTCGCGGCGGACATGTGACATTAGAACGCGAAAACCCACAGAAACAAACCTTACCGTAAACGAGGAAACTAGCGCACAGCGCCCCGTCTGCTGGTTAGTCTGCGGCAGTGAACGCTAACGGCAGGGAAACTGCGTGAGGGCAGATTGCACGGGGCGTCTGCGGCTTGTGCTCAATGCTGTAAGCCTCCGCGGCCCAAATTTAGTTCATTAGTTATGAAATGCATATGATAGTATTAGTTATGCTTAACAGTATGTATGACGCTTGTCTTCTGCCACTACCGTCATTTTCAGAGACAGCTTGAGCAACATTTTGACTTTGAAAATAAAGACAAATAAGTTGTTTTCTTCCAGATTTTTTCCCTAAACCCAGTTACAAATGCAGAAGGAACAGACGAGAGAAGGATGCTATTAAAGCAGTCTTGAAATTGATAGACAGGTCACTATGACTGCTGTGCAGTGCTCCTAAAAATCCCATAAATGGGACCTTAAGGGTTAGAAATAGAAATCAGAAAATAAAGTGCTCCTAGCAGCAGTCTTCTTTCCCTGAGTTAAATTGCCAAATCTTTCATAGACTAGTGAAAGAAAATTACGGAGAAATGGTTGTTGCTAAAACATGGGGTAGCAGCAAGAAATTAACATCGAGCACCAGGCCCGTTGCCAGGAACTGCGCCCCCAGGACACAGAGCACAGGGCCACAGTCACGCATGCGCACATGCGCCCAGCACCTGTGTCTCCGCGTCCTTGCCAGTTGTACATACATGCGAGTCTGAAAGTCTGATGTGTTTACCACGCTACTACTGCGGAGAACTAAACCTGGGCCCAAAAAGGAGAAATGGAAAGGAGGGAATTAGTGAGAAGGGGCTGGCCATCAGCAACAGACTTCCCAGCTCTCAGCTGAGCTGCATCGGCCAAATTAAATTCACCCTGTTGCCCTGTGTACTTTACTTTATTCAAGGTGAAATGCCTTAGTCACAGCCTGTTAATTTAGGCTGGGAGCTTTTCAACCCAAAAGAAAAAACTATTGAGGTATACAATTTCCTAAATTTACAAGTTAGTAATTACTCTTTCATTGGCATGAGCTGTTTTCTTTTTTTAGCATGTTATTAATTAGAAATTGTAATTAACTGCACACCGCAGTCACCTTTTTTGCCTCTTCATAAAATTATTCTTCATAAAGCAGAATGGAAACCGAATTACAGTCAAAGTAAAGCTGCAGAATAAGAAATAAGCATTGCAAATCTTGAAGTATTTGCCACAATTCAGGAGCTTTTAGAATACTTTGTATATTCTTCTATAATTCTTTGTAATACTTTTATATATTCTTGAGATCATTTTAGTTCCATTTGAAGAATGATTTCATTATTTTTGTCACTGAATTAAATAGAGTAAGATAAACAATGACAGAGTCATACTCTCTTTTGACCTTGAAAAAATTTCTCAAATTCTTCAAAATCTGAGTCCCTTAATTTACAAAAAGAGAATGTTAATTGTATCTACTTCGTAGAGACCCTGTATATTAAATAAGGTAATCAACATATTTTACTGGAACACTGCTAAGTATATGCCAGTTATTCTCATTAAATAAATGCAGTGGTTAGAAGTCAAGCTTTAAAATAGAGAGACAGGGTTTGTGTTTCCATATGACTTTCCATGTGACTTTAGGCTGTTTAAATTCTCAGAACTTTCATCTGCTTACTTGTAGAATGAAAATAATAATATTAATCTGGGGTGGAGAACACAGCTCAAAGGACAATCCCAGCCCACTGCATTTTCAGGCAAAGTGCATTTTTATTGGACTATGACAACTCCTACCAGTCAAGGAGTCATACAGAGACCACACAGACTGCCAGCCCTGACCGATTTGCTTTTCACTGAGAGCATTAGGTGACATCTAGGCCAAAACAGCCCTTAGATTTTTAAATATCCGTCTTCAAAGTTGTCAGAGCTTTGGTAGTCAATCCTTTTGCCAAGTCAGTAGTAGTCACTGTACAGTTTTACTTGTCACCCTTTTACACTCCAGTACGAAGCCTTAAAAACCCTGCTTGCATCCGCGATGTCAGTCACAAATGGGGGGCACCGGTGGTCTTGGGCACTCTGCTGCTGTGAATGCGTGCTTCTCAGGTTGTGTGCTGACTCCTCACTGGTCCTTGTCTGTGCCTCGGCTGCAGTAGAGTTGGGGTTCTCTGCCTCTTCCTACGCAAACATAAAGAACAGGCTAGGGCTGCCGTGTTGAGGGCAACTGCCCTCAGGGCTTGCTATAGTACACTGCTGACTTTCCACTGTCTTACTGTGAAATCCAGGAATGCTTTTATTGTCTATTCAGAGTGGTTGTAGTCTGTTTCGTACTGCTTAATTTCAACACACATGAAGGTATGGACAGATATTTTGAAGAGAACAAGAGACACTATGGCAGCCATTGTTGATTTTCCTATTGTCTGCTTTTGAAGGCCTGTAATACCTTCATTGCCTTGTGCTGATCACTTTTATACTATTTTGTTTTGTATGAATTCATTGTGTGTGAAGATATAGACACATATTTAGAAGAAAACAAGATAAATTATGGTAGCCACTATAGATCTCCTGATGCCTCGCTTTGAAATCCTGTGTCACTTATATTGTTTTGCTTCTGATCTGCTTTGTTCTATTTTTTTGTTTTTTTTTACCCTCCTTAAAATAAAAAAAAATAAAAAACTATATGTGACTTTAAGACAGCTTGTGAAGAAATTCTGTAGTAAAAATAGTTTTTATAAAGTCATGAAATAAATTTTGGGAAAAATGTAAATATGGCCAACGTCTAAATCAAAGTTAGTATTACCAAGCACTGCATATTTATCCTCGACTGCTGAGGACAGTGAGCCTTCTTCTAAGCAATTAACACAGAAAATCACAGCCAAATGTGCGTAAAAATCCCTTAACAGACGACTCTGAGGGGTAACATTTTGTATTTTCCAATGTTCTGCAAGTTTAACATCATGGGAATATTTACCTTAAACTACTGCAACAAGTTCAGTGGACTCTAATCTCTCAAATGTGGGAAAAACTAGAATATGATCAAGCTTCTCACCATAAGACATCTAAATAGTAATGATATTCAACTTTACTTTTCCTTCCATACAATTTGTCTAAAACCCTTTGTTGGATTCAACTATATAATACTAGATTAACTCCAAGCAAACATTGATTTCTGTGAGATTCATTGTTACTACTATAAAAGCCTTGAATAGAAATTTATTTCAAGTCATTTTGATTAAAAGTCATATTGAGGAATCCCTTAAACCCAGTGCCTGGCCCGGGGAGAGAAAGCTCCCAGTAAGTTTCTTGCCCCATTTCACGGAATCATTCTAAGAGTCAAACTCACAGTTTTCAGACAAGCTCTGGTAGTAAAGTCTAGCTAGAAAAATAAAACACATTTGTATTTCTGCCAATGTATTTCTTGAAATAAGAAGAATTATCTCTGCATTTTATGCACAAGTTGGTTCACATAAAATACTGCTAAGGCTGGGGCATTTCACAGACTTTGTTGAATGACTGCAACCAATGGTGAAGGAATTAAGGAAGAAAATAATAGTTGCAGAACAAAGAATAGAATTGGGAAACGCAAACGTTCATTCCTTTGAGAAGGAAGGGCCAGAAAGAATTTAAGGTATAGGTGTGGTTGGAGGGAAGCTGACTAAGAATGAACTCATGAATGGTGTCTTCATCCTCCTGGAGAAATTAGACAGAAATGTGGGCTGTGCCACATTTGTCTTTTATTAACTAAAAAGTCAGCCAGGTGACCCAGCACTCGGGAGAGGCGGACAGGGGACGGTTCCAAGGTAGAGTCCACATGGGTAATTTAACAATTAGTGAGACCCTTTCTCAAAATTAAAAAAAAATAAATAAAAAGGGCTAAGGCTCAAGCATGAAGGCCTTTGTTTCAATCCCTAGGATCTTGAGGAAAGAAAAATATATTCCAATTCCTGGCAAACAATTCAAATCTCAGGAAATTTGCCATTTTACAGAGACATGGAATTTTCATCAGTAACAACAATGAGGACTTCGGCAGTTGACTGAACATAACAGGGTGTTTAAAGCTTCTCATGGTCTTTAAAATAATCTGAAAAACGTGGTTTCTAAGAGATTACTTTAGAAGCTCTTCTTTTTCTGTACTTCCTAACTATAATCCCTCACATATTTCAAGGTGACAGCCAGTTTTTGAGTCCCTATCCTTGGGGATTTTCATTGGGCAGAAACTAAAAACTCTTAATTGAATTGTCCAGCTTGCCTTTTGGAAAAGTGCAGACCCACAGAAGAGACTGTGCTAGGTGTCCAAGGCAGGAAGGAATGAGTTTTTGATGTGCCAGGAAAATTTTAAAAAAGCAGTGAAATATTAAGGAAGGAAAAGTACATGGGGAAAAATACAGCCAGAGATGCCAGGTAGACAATCTTGAGCTCAGGAGAAAGATCTGAACTAGCAATACACATGTGTTAGTTATGTGCGCCTAGGACAATGCAGGACAAAGAGAGGAAAGACCTTGGAACTGAGTCCCTGCGAAGAAGACATTTCAAATGGAGAAAGTTTAAAAGATGTATGAGAAGAGGAGGCAGGAAAGAGCAGTCCATCAAGTAAAGAAAATAACGCACTGGAGAAGAAGGTGTCTGCAAGCTCTTTTGGAGCTTCTCCTCTCCTGTACTGGCCCCAGCTTGACAACATGGAGCAATAGCAGCAGCGCTCCGGAAGAGGTCACTATAGCCGAGCAGTTCAGTTAGCATCACGTAGGGCTCCTCGTGCCACAGAAGTGGAAGTGTCGGGGTCGAGGAACGTTTTTAACCATCCTCACTTTTGTCAAAAGTACAAAAATAAAAAGGCCTGTGATGATTAAGCCTGATTGTGTCACCTTGACTGTCTGGGGAACCAGCCAGGGACCTGGGGAAGCACACTCTTTTGTGTGTCTAGGTGGGTCATGGAGCTGTGACCTTGGTACCACGTCACACCCCTGTCCCTTCCTCCCTGATGCTGTCCCCCGCTCTGCTTCCTGGATGCCATGAACTGCACAGCTTTGCCCTGCCACGTCTTTCCACCGTGATGTTCCTGCCAGCCGACCATGGACTGAATACCCTTACAGCGTGAGCTGAGGTAATGCTCCTTAAGCTGCCGATGTTGGGTGCTGTGCTCAGCAACAGAAGATCTGAGTAACACAGGCCCACAAACTTACTTACCTGTGCCATCAATATTAAGCATCATTTGTGCAGGAGTCTGTTTTAGCCTACTGGCAACCATGGAATGTATACCTAACAGAAAAGGACCAGTACTTTGTCCAGAATGACACATGACAAAATTGAGAGCACATAACAAAGGACCAGATTCCTCAGCAAACTCTCTGCTATGTCCATTAACCTACATCATCTTGCCACTTTGGCTTCATTAGGAATGGGAGTGGAGATTGAAGTTCTTAAGTGTACAGAAACATAAGAAACTGTCAGAGGAACCATACCATCTCTCTAGTCTTTCTACATCTGACGACACCATTTTTGCTTAATACTTATCACTGGCTCTCCGTTACCCTCAGAAGGACATGCATGTGGCCAGCACTTCCTAAGGTGGCACCTGACCACTTCCACGTTCTTCACACTTGTTTGCCAATCTGCTCCTGTGTCCTTTTGTTCCCAAAGGCACTTTAATGTTTGCTGTTCTCCCAGATAGTCTACGTCTCCGTAGCTCTGAATGTCTGTTAGCTGTCCCCAAGAATTACCAGCCTTAGTTGAAAGCCTTTAATGATTGAATTAAACAGTCTTTAATGTTTAATACTGGGATCGTTCTCATTTGGGTTTTTATATTCTAACTGACAAAATTTCATGTACAATGAATTGTTTTGAAATACGTATGCAATGTGGGATGGTAAGCTGAGCTCATTAACATAGCTATTACCCCACATACTAATACTTACATAATTTTTTCAGCAAGAACATTTACAATCTACTCTAAGCAATGTTTAAGCATGCAGTGCATTGCTTTTGGCTCTAGTCACTGTTAGACCATCAAATTCTTGAACTAACTCTTTCATGTGCCTGAAATTCTGTGCTCTTCGAGAATCACCTCTCCAACCCACCTCACAACCAGCACCTGGAAACTATCATTTTATCTCTGCTTCTATCCGTTTCATGCTTTCAGATTTCATGGGTAATGAGATCACAATCTGTGACACAGTGTCCTCCAAGTTCATTCATTGTCCAAAGGGGTAGAATTTCCTTTTTAAAAAAAAAAAAGGCTGAATCGTATTGCGCCACGGAGACACTGTCTTTGTCTATCACTCACTTCTGGACACCTATGTTTATTCCCTACCATGGCCAGTGTGAGTAATGAACACAGGGATGAAGAGCTTTGTGTGTGGTGCCTGCTCCTCTGGAAGCGTATCCAGTGAGATTGCTGGATCTTACAGTAATTCTGCTTTGAGTTTTTGACAAACGTGCATCCTGGTTCTAATCATCAGGCTGCCTGTCCCTCTTCTTTTGCTAGATCTAGAACTTTGTAAACGTGCTTCCAATTTTCAAGCTTTATCACTGTGGAGAAGCTTCCTAGAGGCGTTTCCACCTGCCTCACTCCCTCTCCCAGAAAAGCGGGGCTGACCCAGCTCTCACAGTGCTTCCTTGAGTCCGGACACTAACCTCCCACGTGGCAGTGACTTTCACCACATAGGTTTAAACCATGTCTCCGGTCCAGTCTTGAGCTCTCCACGTCCTCTCTGCTCTGTGCAGGTAATAAGTGATGCAAAGCCATGTCACATATGCAATCAACTCTGAAAATGGGTGTGTGCAAAATAGGAAGAGCCACCTCTGACTGGGAGCAGTGAAAACCAAGAAGGGGTTTTCAGATCAAACCTTCTCGAAATATTTAATTTGTTTCTAAGTAAACTGTTGAGAAAAATTTGCTGCACAGGTGCCGAACGAGGTCTCCAAGGGGAATCTGAGATGGGGAAAATGTTTTAGGAAACTTATTCTGCATGATTAGTAAACCTAACTTGAATAGACTTCCCAAAATGAAAACAGCTTTCCAAAATTGAGACAAGACTTCATTAAGAGAAATACAAGATTCTCTGAGAGATCAGTTTAAAGGGCAAAGTGTCCTCTTTGACCTAGAGATCAACCTTGGGTCTTTAACCAAGGAGGTGCTGCAGACACAGGTAGCACATGCAGTGTGGCTTTAAACTCAGGCCTCAGCAAGGCACAGCAAGGCCCACAGGAGGAGGTGGTCTAACGTCACGTGTCTCCATGCGTCCCTGCGTTGCTGCTGTCTCTGTCTTCTGCCATCCCTGCTCAACCCTAGGCTGTGTTCCACAACACACTTGGGAATGGCAGCAGCTCTCCGGTGAAGTCCTGATTTCTTGCTTCTGCCTGCTTGGGCAAACTGCACCTTGGCATCAAATTGAATGCCAGATAAGCAGAATCGTTCCACGTGCAATTAAAAGCCACTGAAGTGGGGAAAACAGCATGCCAGGGTTAGCTGAATAATTCATGGCAAAACGTTCTCTCTCTATCCACAGCCCCTCACACCCCTGACTTGTTAAGCAGTTCGCACTCACACTAACGCGCTGGTTTCAGCTGAGACCTTCATGAAACAACTCCTCTACCCAGGTCTTTGTGCTTTTCTACATGGCTTATAACACAATTTCCAGCAAAAAAGAAAACAAAGAGAAACAACCCCCAAAAACTTTCTAAACAAGAAGCTCAATGGATATGGAGAGAAAATTTTGTTAAAGGTCTTTGAATTCTAAGAGCATGAAATAGTATCAAGGGCTTACGTTGTCTATTTCCGGATGCTCTTCACTTGATCACTAATTATGAAAGCAGTGCTCATGACTTTAAACTGCCAGACTTTATCTGAAGGTCAAGAGTGATGGAGGAAATACATAATGCAGGATTCCGAGGAAATGTAGACATAGTCCACTACTGCAGACATCATGCAAAAATCACAGGGGAACGCACCGGGTATTTATTCCATTTGGGAGGTCTGTAATTGAGTTCGCCTTATTAAGCACTCCTAACATCAACCATCAACCCTGAAGAATAATCATTTCACAAATAAATGGACCACTTCAATTTTAGGTGCACAACCCTAAAACACGAAAGACTCTCTTTCAGCAGAATTAGCAGTTTAATAAGGGTAGACTGAGTATGTGAGAACACATGGAGATTTGAAAAATGCTAAGGGCAAGAGTTAAATAAAAGAGGAGAGATTGTAAGGTATTAAATATGCGTAAGTGTTGGATTCACTTTTATAAAAGAAGGATTTACAAAGTCCTTGGCTTTAGAACTTTTTCATAAAGGACGGGGATTTATATAATTCAATACCAGTTTTCTTTGTAAAAATGAGAGTAATAGATATACTTAATAAAAGTACTCAAACAATGTAAAGATCAACACAAAGTAAAATGCCTGGTGTGGTGGCACACGCCTGTGATCCCAGCGCTTGGGAGGCTGGGGCAGGAGCATCGCTGCAAGTTTGAGGTCAGCCTGGCCTACAAAGTGAGCTCAAGGCCAGCCTGAACTTCATGGTGAGCCCCTGTCTCAAAAAGACAACAAACAAACAAACAAAACACAAAGTAAAAAGTAACACTTATTCCCTGCCCAATTTCCACCCCCCTTTCTACCAACAGCAGTCATTAGCACTATATTCCTCCAGTGTATCCTTCAAGAAAAACAGCTTCATGTGTAGTTTAGCATAAACATGTTAACTTCTTTCTATGTGATCACCAGTCATCTCCACGTGCCCGGGGTTGGTTTGCTCCCTAGTGACCCCACCTGAACGCACACAGCCCTACTTCCACGGGTTGGACTATTGGATCACCTGCGTGCTCCTCATTACCTGGAGCCCTGAAACTTTTCCAGTCTCATCGATATGGGTGTATCTTCAACATGAGGGCAACTTTGCTTATTTCACAGTTCAGGCAGCTTCACAGAAGAAATTCTTACAAAAGTATCATTATGTGCTTTTGAAAATACACCTGCTAGGTAAACTCACAATAGTAGATGGCTGATAGAAGAGTTGGTTGTTTTTGTGTTTTGACAGATATTGTTAGTGTATGCATCAAGCATTCATACTGATTTGCACTCCAAATAATGATGTGAAATTCTAAATACTTCTCTGCAACCTATATAAAACCTCTGTCCTCAATCTCTGAAAATAATAAATCTTATTGTTTTGATTGATATTGATTGATATTTATCTAATTGTGAACAAGCTAAAATATTTTTATATGACTAGTATCTCTATGGATTTTTCTGTTCACCTGTTCTTGCTGGACCTATTTGCACATATTTTACTAGATATTATTAGTTTTTTAAGATAAGGGAATTATCCCCTTACATCACGTATTTAACTGTTAAATAATACAGTTTAGCAAACTTTTCTTAATGGAATGTAAATCATGTTAGTCAGCAGGACACTGTGGTATACACCTGTCATTTCTGCTACTTGGGAGGCTATAGCAGGAGATCATGGGTTCAAAATCAGCCAAAGCAACATGGTGTTTCAAAAACATATATACATATAAATACATATAAATAAAATCTAGTAGCTGTAAAGAAATGCTTAATAGACCCATGTAAACCCATATATATAATGAACCACAATAAACTGTGCCAAAGAACAAACAAACCACAGAAATTTCAGCATGTAAAGATCAGATAAATCTAGAGTAAAGGCCATCCATAAAACAGGTCAGTGGATCATTTCCCTGGCAGGAACCCAGACGCAGCTTCTCCTTCAGCATTAATCCCAGCTACAGCCCATGGATGAGCTATAGTCCCTAGATCTCTTAGAATCACAGCTTCAACCCTGGAAGGTAATGAGCCAACTAGATCTTTCTACAAATGCAAGATGAGACAATGGTACAATTAGAAGTTAGGAATGGGAGAACCCTAGTGTCCTAGTGACCTACAACTGCCCATGTAAAGTGAGCAGTCTACTCATTTCAGAATGAGTAGAAATCTGAAAGCTCAGACTGAGTATCTGAGGAGGGGGTACAATTTCTGCAGTGGCTGCAGGGAACACACTGTGGGAAGTCCTACCCGTTTACTTGTCATATGACCTTGAGAAAGTCACATAAGTTTAGCCTCAGGATTCTTACCTGACAGAGTCATGATAAAGGTTCTGCGATATTTTCAAGCACTTCAGATAGGGAGTATAATGTTTGCCACACAGAAACCCACAACTAAAGAAAATTTTATATTCCTTGTTCAAAACAAAGAAAAAAGGAATTTATATTATTGATAGTTTGTTGAGTGTTTTGAAATTTCTAAAATTTGAGGGAAGACTGTGTCACAGGGAAAGAATGACAATGGTGAAAGACAGGTACAAGGTTCACACAGACCAGACAGAAATGTGTAAAATATGTTGCACGAGTCACTCTAGCAAACCATAGGTCATAGTGGAAGGTTCTTGTGTAAGCCTATGTACCAAGTCCTGTTCAGGGGGGGCATTCACGGTCTCCTCAGTGCAAAATCCTCTGTGTCAGCACTGGTCATGGGCACCTTATCAGTGGATTCTATGAATCAGTAGATTTTTCCTTCAAGGAAAAACTATACCCCCTTCACATTTGAGTTCTTCATGACCCCACTTGAAGAGTCAATGCTCAATTTATGGTTGATAAATAAGCCTATGTACTTAACCTGCCATTCATTTAACAGCACACCTTGACTCCTTGACATATGCGTAGGAGCTACTTGAAATATAACTTCCATTTAAAAGTGATCAACTATCCCCATTATCCTAGGACTCAAAGCTTTCGATGAGGAAAGCATACCTTAATTAATTAATCAAACCAATAAGAGTAAAATCAACAGCAATGACAAGAACCAGAAAGTTGGAGTTGCAGAGCACAACTAGTGTGTAACAGAAGTGGGGGCTATGGTGATCGATATGGTCACAGCATACAAAATCTTAAAAATCAAGTTATGGAGCTTCGTATTTATCTGCAAACCACAGTAACCATTTTAAGTAGTGCCCTAACAGTTACGCGGGGACAGGATACAGTGCAGAGACTTGAGTGGTGGAGGAAAGCCGTCTCAGTTAGGAAAGCGCTTCCTCGAGATCTATGATGCATGGTGGGGACTTTGGTTACAATGTCAAGGGTACCAGGAAGACCCAGCAGGTTCAATGCAGAATGTCAATATTTGCTGATCTATGGAGGGGGAAGGAAAGGAAAACTACCACAGATTTCAGCCTTAAGACAAAGTTAGTGGCAATGCCACTGACTAAAATATAAACACCGGGATACTGCAAGGCTCGTGAAGGCAGGTGAGAGTCAGGTGCAGGCACAGCTGTGCCTGGCATGGGCTGTGCATCTATGGAGGGAATTCAATCAGGGCGCTGGATTCAGATCTTCATTCATCATGATAATCCTGGGCATGATGTAGGTATTTTTGAGTTGTCTGTTTACAGATGAGAATTTAAGTTATGAATAAGAATGAATTTATTGCACAAAAGTATAGAGAAACACAGGTAAAGGGGAGGGGCTAGCACCAGGCCTTGGGAAAGCCCAGTATATAACGACCCGCTAAACAACAGGCAGGCAGAAAACCAGGAGCATAAAATGCAAGAGACCAAGCTGGTTAAAGAAAATGTTTTTGGAAGAAAAAAAAAGAAATGATGCTACAGAAGTACAGAAGCAGTCAACTAAAGACTTGAAATCAGAGTTTAGCTTTAACATGGGGACGATCTATACAACACACTTCCGCGTGCCATGATCAAACCCGACTGGGTCCCCTCCAGCCCCGGGTGAGACGGAGGCAACAGCAGTGAAAACAGACTCCACTTCAGAGAGGAGAAACCTGCTGTAATGGTGAAGCCACTGCTGCAGGTAATACTGCCATTAAGTAATTCTGATGAAATTAAAACCTGAAATTCCCTATGGCGAGTCTAGCGTTTATTCTGCAGTATCAGGCTGTTTGCTGCTCTGAGTCAACACTGTCATTATTTCTATCATCACCGTACTCCTCTGAGTAAGGCTGTCATAAGGGGCCACACAGACAAACTGGGCGTGTGCTCTATTTTCATTGAGTGTGCAGACTCTTAAAAGAGCCCAGGATATAGGCACATACGAAAATATGCTTAACATAATGTTGGGCCTAATAGTGTCATAAAAGTTAATGGAATATTGTTACGGAACTTCAGGGTGCGAATGGAAATTTAAGACGTTTGCATATAACAGCTAGACATGAAAGAAGACGAGAACACGTGACGACTGGCAGCATTTAAAGGGAAGCAAATTAAAGGCAAAGCCTCACAGAGAAGCAAAGTGTTGTAGGGGAAACCAAATAATCCAGCTTGAATAGAGGAGAGGAACAGTAAAGAAAAGCCACAGGCCCTAGAGATAGGAAGGGGGTGAGGGTTCACATCACAGAGAGTGACAGAAAGGTGTCTGGGTGGTAAAAGGAGGTAAAACAGGTGCAAAAAAACAATGGGAACAGAGAAAGAGGATGATTAGAGAGTGGCTCAGTAATAGCTGGAATTCCGCACAACATGCAACACCCTGCATGTGGAGACGCCTCCACGGCGCTTCACAACACAGCTCCTCTGCTCTCCGGAGCGCTGAGAAAGAGAGCAATTCTGCATTCCCTTAGAGACGGGTATGGCAGTGGCCTTGCTTTGGTCAATGGACGATGTACAGAGTAACACAGCCCAGCTCCAGAGATGACGGTGATAAGAGACCACGGTGGACAAGTCCCCAGGCTGTCTTTCCCAGCCAAGTTCACCTTTCTGAGAATAGACAGTGTACGGAGCCTCTGGCGGATTTTGTGTGGGTGAGAACATTTTAATTCAGCAATAAGTGGAGACTTCAGTTCCTTTGTTACAGCAGCATTTCCTAGCCTTGAATGACTACCCACTGTGTTCAGCGCTTTGAATAAGTTAACTAAAGCTGGTGTTCATCCGGTAGGTAATTCTTTCTAGTGTTAAACGACTAAACTGCTTCATTACTGTCAGTGTATATCCACTGCCAAACTAGAATGAAAAATAACCGCCTCTACTTCCTTCTCTGTTTAGCCCTCTGTGTGAATTCCCCAACACAGCCAATGACAATGGCAGTTAAGTTGCAAGAGTCCGGTGTGGTCTGTATCTGTTCGAACCTGTCTGTGCTGTGATGTGCCACCGTGTGATATTTATTCTACCACCCTGCTATGAGCCTCTAGGGTCTTCTTTCCATCCATGTAGCGATGATAACACCAGAGGATATGGTGAAGGAGAGAGAGTGTGCGTGTGTGTGCACTTGAGTATGTGTGTGTGAATTTGAAGAAGAAACATGAGGGGCTTCATTAAAAAAAAGTGCAGTGGAATTACAGAAAGAAGTTATGCCAGAGAGATATTTGGAAGCAGGACCAACATGACTGAAAAGGATTCAGTGAAGGGATAGTGAAAATCAAGTTTGTGGAGATGGCAGGGAAGTGTGGAATCACCTATAGAGGCAGAAATGTCATGCACAGACGATGGATCTGTGCATATTTGTCTCCACTCATTCTCCCCCTAGCAGAGCTATTAGAGCTGGCTTTGAGCAAGCACAACCAATGTCGAGTGCTAGCACTTGTCTACAGGGAAGAGATTTACAAGAGACCTTTTCCTGTCCTATGTGGCAATGGATGTCTAGAGATATAACACAAGGCATGTGCCCAAAAGGCACTAAAGAAGAGCAGTGGCGAGTGACTATTTCTCCAACCTCAATATCCTTTTGCAAGCACTGTTGTGGTAAAGACTCATTGGATAAATCTCATCAACTATGACTTTTAATTACTGGAATTTTGGACAACAGCATCAGGCTTGTCCTAGAGTCCAGCTCTTAGTGATTGAGAGTAGTCCGTACTTCCTCCATCATGGGAAGGTATTTCTTCCAATATTTCTTCCTAGGTAGGATGGGGTCACACAAACACGTAATGAGCAACAGGCATGTGATAGGACCTGATGGCCTTTCCAGGATGAGGGTGTCAGAGCTGGCGAGTCTCCTCCTTACCCTGGCCATGTTTCAGTGAGAAACATGGGAGGCCATGGCCCCCGTGGAGCTGGAAGAATCACGGGTCCCACAGGAACTGCCTGGAGAGCAGTTGCTACAAAGAGTCGCTGACTTAACAGCAACTCTATGTGAACAAGAAATAAACATCCTGACTGGGCGGCCATGAAAACACTGGGATTTATTTGTTATCACAGCCCAGCAAAATATCATCATGAGTGATTATCTCATATCGACCTCAACAACCTGCCACTAACAGAGCCTATTATGTTTCAGATAGGTTTTCTTTCTTCTTTAGAAAGTTCTTCATTTTATTGATTTCATATCTACCACCAAGCAAGTTAATGCGTCAGTGGATGGGCTCTGGTGGAATCAGCACACCACATCGTAGCAAAGACAAAACAGTGCATTGGCCATGTGACCATTTCCTACAACTGCTTTTGAAATCCAAGTTCAGTGGAGTACAGGGGAAAACACACACGTCTTCTAAGTATTTTTCATTTTCTATCTCAATGCATAATTTAAAACTCTATAAACCAAAATGTGTTTTTGAGAGTTTCTTAAGCTATTAGTTTCAGACTCTATCACTACTTTTTCTCACAGAACTTTTCAAAATGTAGAGGAGAATCTGTCCCCAAGTGTCCCAATCTCTAAGATGTTATTTACATGCTATCTAATGATCCATGGATGGAATCTATTCTTTCTTTGTGAAAACCTACTATATTGGATATATTATGTAGACACATACCCCCAAACAAAATAAAAGTTACTTTTAAATAGAAAGCATATATCTATTGCATGTTAAGCTAATAAAAAATGAAAACAAAATATCTACAAGGAAGTATGGTTTTCACCTTCTGAGATTAAAAACCAAGTCATTAAAAAATAATAAGGATTAGTATTTATCAAGTGCTTATAAAGTACCAAATACAATATGAAATAGTTTCACGTACATTATCTTACGTACTTATCACACTAAACCTAAATGGGGCTCAAATCCACGTTCTTGAAGATGAAATCAAGTCACTAGTTAAGTAAATTCCTCCTTGCTCTCTATAATTAGGAAGCAGCAAAATAATGCTCTGTAGAATGAATAAGAATTTCAACTCAAGTATTGTTGATAAAACCATGCTTTTGAAACATCACAGTACAACCTTCTATTTTCTATTTTTGTTCACTTATTTGTTTAGATTTTTGCCCTCTGTTGAGGGTAAAATTTCCTTACTACCACAGCAGACCTCTCTACCGTCTCACGCTGGAATCCAAGACCTAGTTCAGGAGACAATGGCATGTCACCTTACAATTAGGCTCGAACCAAATGATCCCCGGGGAGGCAGGAAAGGAATTTTCCACTGTTCTGGGATTTTAGATGCTTTGCTCTCCAAGAGCCTGGTGGATCTCAGAGCATCACTTCTCACTGAAAAGCAAAACTCAAACTCAGATAGAAAACAGAGGGCCTCACTGATGTCTGCAAAGTCACTGCAGGAGGTCCTGTCTGCTGGATTTTGAAGTGATACGTTCATCACCTGGCTCTCCTAGTGTCTGCAGCTCATGCTGTCAGATAACACAGCCTGGATACAGAGACTGGGACAACAACAGCCTCCATGTGAATTTATGGGCTAGAGTGGGAAGGTGGAGTTAAGACTGTAACCCGCACAAGATCAGAATCACACGCTGGATTTCCCAAACACACACCCTGAGAGAATTTCCACAGCCTGGCTCCCACTGACTGTGCGTTAGGTTCAGGAGCTGGGCTCTCTGCAGGTGAACTGAAGAAGTCATCCCTGGCCTGCAGAGTCACGTGAGAAACAGTATTCACCCTCAAAAGCAATGCGGAAGGAAGAATGGTCCCCAGGGTAATGTCTGCTCCATGTTCTGCCCACCTGGTTTCCCCAAATGCTTCACATTTCAGCCCCCATTCAATTAGTCCGGGGTCGGCAGCCAAGGTTGAGGCTACTATAGACGGAAAACAGTGGAAACAATAATTCATCTCCCAAGTGTATAAGCGCTCTTTCCTGGTCATTATTCTTTAGAGTATAGAGTGTTTTAACTACTTACATATCATTTACAATGGACGAGGTATTACGAATAACATGGATAATGACTTAGAGTATAGAGGAATATACACATAGTTAAACCCAAATACTTCACTGTTCCATATAAAGGACTTCAGTGGCCTCAGATTCTGTCTTTTATGGGAGGTCATGGAACCAATCTCGCATGGATACTGTTATTTCCTGTATGCTCATAGGATTTCATGTTGCTTCCATCCCTGCTGATCTTGCCTCCACCCGGTCTGATAGCCGGGGTCTGGCTCCTAGCAAGCCAGGTCGCCAGCGCACATCACAACACCCCTCATCTCAGGGGCCTGTCATCATCGAGGCCTCCTGAGGGGAACTTTCTCACCTCTAAACTTCAGAGGCTCCTGGAGAAGCTGGCACCACGGAGGTACTCAGTACTGCGCCGCCCCCCCCACTGCCAGACTGACTTTTTGTCTGGCATTCTTTCTGCATTACAGCCAGTCTTCCTGCTGAGCCCTCACCGATGTCATCTCAGAACAAAGAATTCATCCCGTGTTTTTTCCTTCAGCAGTAATAGCGCTGAGGGGCCAGGACACGCTCTGATACACTTAGCACCGCGGGGTCCCACTGCGAAAATAGGAACTCTGTGTCTAGATCCAACCAGAATCTCAAGAGCCGCAAACCAGCAGATTTATGGGCTACGAATTTCCACCTCTGCCCAGACACTCAAGACAGACGCCCAGGCGAAAGACCTGATCCGAGAATTCCTTAACTCACTGTTTTGTTTTGTTTTGTTTTGTTTTGTTTTGTTGAGACGCCATCTCTCTCTGAGTCCAGCTCGGCCTTGTGCTCACTGTGGAACCGAGGCTGGCCTTGAATTCACGGAGGTCCTCTTGCTTCTGGCTCTAGCTGACTTTTTACATGTGTGGGAATCACAGCAGTGTTAAGCTGAGAAAATGTGAGCCCCAGGGGTCACACACCACAGGACCTGGCCCCCTTCTCAGGTCACTCAGAGCGCACGAATAGGACAGGGGCCTCGGGAGTGCGGGAACCCTTAGGGTACTTCTTGTCTGCATTTCTTTTCCTTCTTTCTCACAAATGCCCTTGGGAACCCATGAGTCAGGATGTCCAATCAAAGCAGGGTTTCTGAGGCATGATTTAAATTCGAATAGACTATAAACTGGAAGTTTTAATCAATTCAGAAGAAGCTCCATCCAAAGAAAGATGGAAAATGAATCAACAGACAATATAATTATGCAAAATATTAGCACTGTCAGCCTCAGCTCAAGCACTCACAAACACTTGTTTTTCTTACAAATGAATTTCTGATTGAAGGGATGAGACACTGTCATTCAGTTGTTTATCCAAAGAATGTGTGCATATGGAAAAATGATAACGAACTTTATTCATGACCCAAACTTATCTGTTTGCTACATAAGAAAAGAGGGCTGGCGGCGGTTTAGCTCAGCAGCACAAGCACCTGCCTGGCAAGGGTGAGGTTCTGAGTCCGATGCTCAGTACCAAAAAACAAACAAACAAACAAACTCTGTAAGACAAAATAAAAAGCCGGGGATTTAGCTCAGTGGCTTAAGTGCCTGCCTGGCAAGTGTGAGGTCCTGAGTTTGATCCCCGGTACAAAAAAAAAAAAAAAAAAAAAAAAAAAAGACAAACTAAAGGGAACTAAATAACAACTATTTCTCAAAATAATAGCCCCTAATTCATTATGGAGCTTGCAAAAGTAGAGGCACATTTTAACACGTTAAATAATAACATCACTGGACATTTGTGAATAGACAAGTAAAATTACCCTATTTTATGATCTCCACATGGGTATATCAGCATGATTAAAATACAGAATTCAATAGCATATTAGCCATTAAACATTTTCAAAATACTGAAATGATACAAAACTATGAGACAAAGTAGAAAGTAGAATTTTTAGTATAATCTCAAAAATTAGAAAAATAAACTCAGAGAGTAGATTGACTATGAGAACTGGAAATAGTCATGATCATATTGATTACCAAACATGGTCTCTCATATATGTCTCGAAAACTAAGTCCTGGGTGAATTTTAGCAACAGCTTTCTAGGAAGGACTCCTGCCTGTGAGGCAGTGGAGTCTAACGGACACGTTGTTAGACACAGGCTTCATTCTCAGCTCGAGTTAGTACAATCCTTACTCACAAGTCAAACCCCAGCGGTCAGTGGACTCCAAGTCAAAACTGGCCCTTGCTTGTGTCACGTAGTAAAAGACAGAACTGACCGCATGCAGCATAAAAATACACTGGGAGTTCTGGATCAAGATGGCGGCACGCCAAGGAGTTATACACCGGCAAGGAAGAGCAGGAGGTCTGAATCAGGACAGTTACTACGGACGACGTGGGCCGAGCGAGCATCAAGTGTCTCCTCTCCATCTCTAAAAGGCATTAGAAGAACATAATTTCTTTTTCTGGATCTCGGCTTCCTTTTAATAAAAGATAATTACAAAGATAATTAAAATTTTACAGACTCTGGGATAGATGAACAGCTCATTACTTCGTTTTATAAAGCAGACATGAGATGAACAATCAATCCTAGTAAAGACAGTAAAAGAAAGAAAAGTATAGATCAGGCAAAACAGTGCTTTTAGAAATCAATACGTGTCCAGAAAGCTCAGTAATTCTCGCTAGAACCCTGTAAGATAAAATATAATAATGATTTAGTAAATATATGAAGGATTTACAAGAGTCATGTGATGGAAAATTAAAGGAAAAAAGTCATATGATTATTTCAGTACATAAAAGTCCTTAAGCAATTATTTTAAATTTGTAAATGATAGAAAAAATAGAACAGAGGAAGCAGCCTTTAAAATAGACACAAAGAAACTCCCCCCACAACTTTTTAAAAGCAAAACGCTACAGGGATTGCCAATAAAATATGGATAAGGAGGAAGTGCTTGCCGATGGATAATATGGTCAAAATATTGAATAAATTCAGATAAAGAGTGGAAGAAAACCCAAACTGTATCTTTGGTGAATACACATTAATAAAGCTAGACAGAACAAGACAGGCCTTTTTAAAAACTTGACACAGTTAATAAATGAAACACGAAAGTCAGTAGCTTATACGATTCATTTCCAAAATAAATACCTTCCACCCGCACTAGCAATAATCAGATGTAAGTGAACACTGGACACATTTTGTTCTCAAAAGTGACAAAACTATAATATGAAATTAATAACAAAATGATCACATCGATGAGAAAAATTTAAATCCTCCTGAAAGACACAAAACATGGTCTGAACTTAACTAAGTACTGTCTTATCACTGGATGTGAACCCAAAATAGTAAAAATGTCAATCATTTGAAAATCAATTCATTTCTCAATATGGAATTCCAAGTGGAACGTGAAACCTTATTGGAAATGTTACATTATTTTACATTATGCCCCTAAAAGAATTCCAATGAATATAAAATGTCTTGAGTGAGTTTGAGGTGTACATAATGAAGCACAGAGGTTCCTTCAGAGTGAGAGTTTTGTGCTTCCCTCCCTGCAAAAGTTCCACCCGTAGGTGACAAAGCAGAGGCTGCAGAGCCCTGTGTGGATGACTGTCCTGAAGCACCCAGTAGTGGGGTCTGCATTCGGGCTGTGCTGCGCAGACAGGGAGAAATGGAGGAGCTGCCTGATTCTCCGATCTGCGGGAATGCCCCGGCTGCTGTCCTGCTGCCGAGGGTGACCACCACAAACCAGACACATCAACACAGAGGGGGCGACTCGGCTCATGAGCGCCCCAGAGCTGTGACAAACAGTCACAGAAACACACGCAGTCCCCTGCACTTGCTTTGTCTTCTCCTGCACAGCAGCTGGGGGGTATAACTGTGCTACCTAACTGCTGCAGTCTTTCCTTTGTCCTTGGTAAGTGCTGCCCTTAACATCTCTGATTCCCACGGAATGCCGTCCTTGCTGAAGACCCAAGTTAAAGCAGAACTTGCACACCAAGGAGTCAAAGTGCTTATCGTGTTGGGGGGGGGGAGAAGATACACACAGTGAGAGGAGGGAAAATCCCAGAATAAACATGTCCACGCTAAAATGACCTGCCTGAGAGTGCAGCTCCTGTGCTGCTCACAGGAAGAGTGCAGAAGGAAAGTGCCTGTGTGCCCAGGTGCCCAAAAGGGCGTCCAGCCAAGTACCAACGCTGCTTATCTCAGAGCGACGCTGCTGAATATTCACTAGATTTTAAATAGTATTCAGTATTTTTAAAGACAAGATATACTATTTAAATCATCTTAAGTAAAAGAGCTCTTTCTTTTGTAGCGATAAAGTAAAAAACATACATATATAAGAATATATACCTAACCAGGAGAAAAAAGAAAAACTATCCAAGCATGTGATGTCAAGTTCAGAAGAAGCTCTCTCAGCCATCAGAGATCTGATAAAAGAACTAAAATACCAGAGTTTGAATGAAATGGGAGTATCTATATTTATCTAAAATTATTCCCTGCTTGGCATAGGCGGATCTGGTATAGACACAGCCAGGGCAGGACGCACCGAGGTGGCCTCTCTGCCTTACCTTTGCACCAGGAGACCATGGCGCTAACCGGCCTCCTGCCGGGATGCAGGACCCATGCTGGTTTGCCTGGGGCTCCCATTATCTCAGCACCCACTGCTCATCCCTCTGCAGGAAGCCCTTCAGTCCTGGGGTGCAACAGAAAGTGAGGGCTGAGAGAAACACCCAAGTGGGCTGGGCGCACTTAGATTTATCTCCAGGAAATACGTAGGGAGTTTCCGGATGCCAGCCTTTCCATCCAACCAGGAAAGAAAGCAAGAAAGAAGGAAAGAAAGAAAGGAAAGGAAAGGAAAGGAAAGGAAAGGAAAGGAAAGGAAAGGGAAGGGAAGGGAAGGGAAGGGAAGGGAAGCAAAGGAAAGGAAAGGAAAGGAAAGGAAAGGAAAGGAAAGGAAAGGAAAGGAAAGGAAGAAAGAAAGAGGTGGAGAAGGAAAGAAGGGATGAAGGGAGGAAGGAAGGAAGCAAGCTAACCATAGTTCTTGGTTTCCTGTAATTTCCAGAGACACGAGTTGAGAGACCCTTGGGAGATGCTGCTTGTGCAGTGCGCAGTATGGACTGCGGCCCAGGTGAGGAAGACTCAAATCCAGGGGCTCTACATCATGCCGGTGCCTCCTGGCAGCAGCATGAATGCCAGCCTCAGGTACCGCAGTGCTGCCACAAGCTCTCTGTCTCTGTCATCTCATGTTCTCTGCTGTTTCTTTTCTGCTGACCAGGGTGCTGTGTCCTCCCTTAAGGTCTAGCACGGGTGACCCACCTTGCAGAATCCTTCTGGAAGTGAGGTCCTCCCTCCCTGACATCTCTTTCCCCTCTGCCGCGTGGCAGTCACCCCGGCTTCTCCATCAGGACACGAGGGCCGGAAGTCCTGCATCCATAGCTAGTTCTGCCACCTGTCACACTTTTGACTTTGGAAACAAAGTCACCTCACTGAATGCAAGAGTCTTCATCTAAACCTCTGCTTTCTGTGAGGACTGAGCGACGTCACCTACCACGGGGTCAGCAGCTGGCCGGGCACGGTAACTTGCATTTCCAACTTGACATTAATATTGCTTCCTCCTCCACCTCCAGCTCAGTGGCAGACTCATGATCAAAACAGTTTGCTGAATGAAAATAGACAAGCACATTCCCACCAGGGGAAGCAGGAAGAACAAGGTCAGCCAGAGAGGGGGACGAGCTGCCCCTGGCTGGGCGTTTGCAGCCAGGGGTCTTCCCGCGCGCCCTTCCCCTGGCTGTGAGTGGACAGAGAAGTCTTTCAGTCCTTGGTGCTTGCTTTCAGCAAGTAGATTCTGGTCTCAATTTCATTATGGGAGGCAATGGGTTTTTCCAGGATGGTTTACATTACCCCGGAGAACGTTGCCAAAAGTGTCTGGCTGGAGGCTTTGAGAAGGAATGGAATAACCCAACGGAGGGTGATAGGGAAGAGAAAGAGATCTACAGAATTTGAAAAAAAAATGTAAGTTTGGAAAAAGGAAAAATAGTTTTCAGATTGGATGATGGAATGGCAACCTGAGAGACAGGAAGCACACAGAAAAGTGAGACATAACCAGAGGCCAGCAAATGTGTAAAATAGAACCGTGCTCGCTTGGAAAGCACATATCCTATGGGGGGCATCGTGCCGTGTGTCCGAGCACGCCGAGCGGGCAGAAGACAAAGATCAGGCAGGGCAACTGAATCTACTGACCCTGAGATGAACAGGGTCATGCAGTGGTCTGGATGAAGTCCCACCTCGACAGCTAGGGATGAGGAGAGACTGGTGACAAGATACATAAACGATTTTATAAGGACTATTGATAAAGGAACAAAGCAGATAGAAGAAACGATTGGCAGCTGGAAAAGGATGCAAAGAGTAGCTTTATTTTCTTTTTCAAAAAGGAGAAATTTTAAACTATGATTCTAAAATGTCACATATGAGCATTTGAGAAAGGCATATTTATGTTTTGACAGAAACGAGGACACCCAGGTGGCCAAATCTGTGAGAAAATATGCATAAAAGGAGACCAAAGTACTAAGGGCTTGGCCACTGGCAGGAGGCATGGGGCTGGTTTTAACAGATGGGTATGATCAGCAAGCAGCTGAGGAAGTGGGATTTTACTCTCGTTGTGAGGAAAAAGCAGCTGTTGTCGGCTATAATCCAAGGCCTCGGAGAAGCAGAAGAGCCTAGGATGGTCAGTAGGTCTGAGGAGAAAAACGGATGCATGCATGAGTTGCTTAAAAACACAAAATATGGATTTATTAAGAAATTATGTAGTAACTAGTAGATGAAGCGGGATCATTGGTGGACTAAAAAGAGACCAAATCTCGTCATCTGATCTGAGAGTTTTTCCCAGCAACATTCTACGCCTTGAAGGTGGACATAGAAAACTGGATAGCTGGGAACAAGGGGTAATGGGAATTCTGTTCCCTTTGAGATGATTGATCTGCATTTCAAGTATATGATTATGCTTGTGGGCCCCAGTATGGTCATCTTTATACAAAGTGAACATATAGAAGAGTACTTTGTTCTAGTGAGAAACAGTAGTAACAGCAGATTGGCGATCTCTCTAAATCTCCTCTAAGGATGGACTGGCCATGTGGCAAATATTTGGAATTCAGAAATTTGACTTTTTAGGGGAAAAGAAGTGGGGGAAGTGGAAAGAAGAACTTTTCTGAGGGACCCGAGGAAGATTTTAAAGAATAGACAAAGATGAAACCCCACGCCATGTAGCAGTAAGACAGTAAATACAAGAAAAGAGCCTCATCATTAACATGCAGTTTTAATGCCTTTTTCACATAAAAGTCCACAGCAATCATGTCATCACGTGCACAAGTGTAGGTCACTAGCATTGCTTTGTAATGGGTATATAATATCCAATCAGCTATTGTAGAGCTGGCTTGATTGCATATTGTTAAATCATGGCTAGAACGCTAAGATCCTCCCATGTGCATTCTTCCTGGAAGAAAATCTCATGTAGTATTCTGGGTGTGTCTGTGTTTCTTCAAGGACCCTCAGAATATTCCACGGGGCTACGTGGTTAGAGGGAAAAGACATATCGGCCTTCTGCAGTTAGCAATTCTGACCAAATTATATAATATACCGCCATTATAGACGCTGCAGAGTGGCTAGTATTTTTTGAGGCTAATTTTTATTCCCAAGACAATTCCACTTGAAACATGCTGCGGAATCAAGCAGCTCATCTACTTCTTAATTTTAATTCACCTTCATTTGAAAACCAAATTCCACAGTTTAAGAAGCACAGCATTTTGATGCCTTTGCTTGGTGTAGGCCCATCCTTCGAGTGCCCTGTATAAAAATGTGCTCACATCACACAGCAGATCCCAGACCCCTGGAAAATGCAGGCTATGTTGCTATCTGCGGCAATTAAGTCTGTGGATTTGCATTAAATGGAAGTATCACAACTGCCTTATGAGCTGCTGCTTTTTTTTGAGGTCTAATTAAATCTTGTAGATAAACAAACAGAAAATATCTGTGGCAGGTGTACATGAACCTAAATATCATGAGAGAGTGGGGGAGGAGATGCGCCTTATCTGAATGTTAGACCTGAGCAATTGTGTAAGAGGCTTTCACTGCCAGGGCTGAGGAGAAGCTTTATTTTAAGTTCCTACTCTCCACCCCCACCCTTTCAGGCTTCTATGAGTCACACTCTGAGGTATTCCAAGCACCAGCTCCCACATATGTAATAAATAGGCTCCCATGGACACTTTCACATTTAGCAACTGAGGCGGTTCTATTCCAAACATCTTATAGACTGCAAATTTTTCTCCTGATCTCATCAGAAATACTTAAATAACAGGCAACTGCAGAAGCCAGCATTGAGACATTTTCCTCAGCAAAGCCCTCCTTTTATAAAGATGTTAGTGGTAGCTCAGGGGCACAAAATGATCCCTAGTGCACTGGATAGTTAAAAAGGAGTGCAGAAGTTCGTGAGGACAGAAAAAAGGCAGATGTGTGTGTGTGTGTGTGTGTGCACGTGTGCATGCCTACCTGATCAAAAAATGCAGCACAGTACTAGGAGGAGTTATCTACCTCCTTATTTTTTGTCTTTAGAAAAAAGCGATGGAACTTCATAGGAAATATAATAACTAAACATGCCTGCAGCTTTGTTTGTCCTCATTTTAGCAAAATTTCTGACTTCATCTTTAGAACTGCTCTTCACTATGCACAGTTACGTACTAAAAAATCCAACACACGTCTCCTCCTAAAACTCAGCTCTATATGAAGGATGTGCAGATATAGATACAGATATAGATATGGAAACAGACAGATACAGGCTCACTGGCCTCTGCTTGGAAACAGATACACAGATTCACATTCTGCATGTGGGTCTGGGCCCTCACATGGGTCTGTGATGACAGCTTTCCCTGTTCACTGTAATGATGACACTCTGGAAGGAACAACACTATTGCAAAGCCACTGGGCCCAAGTTTGAGCTTGGGATCTGTTCCTTACAAAGCACACATAGAAGTTCGTGCTTGTCTGTGGTTTCACTCTCTGTGGCTAAAGTTACCTAAACAGAAAATTCACAAATAAATAATCCATACTTTTTAAATGAATTCCATTTTTATTTTTATGCCATTCTTATTAACGTGATGAAATCTCACAGTGTGGCTGCCTCTTGGGCAAGATGCAAATCACTACAATTTCCAGTGTTTCCACATTGTGTATGCTGCCCACCCAACAGTCACTCAAGAGCCATCATGGTCATTACACTGATGGTCAGTGCCTGCGCCCAGCTGTAACACAGTATCTTAATGCTCACCACTTTTGCCATGCCATTTACTTTACATCATCTCATTGTGCATGTGTCACAGTATGTCACAGCATCAAAAGAAGGGTGAGTACAGCATGAAGACAGAGAGACAGAACGAGGGAACATTCACATACCTGTCAGTATAGTTTACTTTGCTATATGTTATTATTAGTTATTTTTAGCCTCTTATTATTCCTAATTTATAAATTAAACTTTATTGGGTATTTCTGTATATATAGTAAAAATATAATGCACACAGAGTTCCACACATGCACTGGGTGATCTCTTACACACAGCTTTGAACTAGTTACTCACCTTCTCTCAGTCTCCATTTTACCAATAAAATGGAGAGAAAGGTGGATTTAATAATCCACATCAGTGTTTTGCCAAAGGGATAAAAATATAAAACTTGGCCAGTACATTGTGTCACTGAGAATGCACAGAACTGTTCAAACAGAAGGACACCCCTGGTACCCAGTGCAGCTTGGGTTCCGAGCTGGGGGAACACTGGCACATTACTTAGACATTATGTACCTCAGCTTCCTCTGTCAAAGACCACTTTGAGGACTTTCGGGAGCACTGAATTGGATATTATGTGATGCACTCATAAGAGTCATCACTCAGTACATGCAAGTAGATATCTATTTACTCAAAAGTGTTGCCCTCAAATATAGGATAATTAAGGCTCCCAAAAGTCAATGACTGCAATGGAAGAAACACATCACTTAAACTCATGACTTCATAGCACCATTTTCTTAAAAAATGGTCATCTTGAGAGGATGAAAGGAAAAGATCATCTCTAGAAAACTGATAATGAAACATAAGTGATTTTCCTTTTGTGTGATTTTTCCTATATAAGCTGTACCCATGGGTATCTAAGTAGCAGAAAAGCACACAGGCATCTTTGCAAAAGTCCTTAATACGTAAAGAAATACGGAAACTGCAGATCAGCACTTCCAAGCCTCATTACCCTGCGGGCGGTGGATCAAGCATCAGTCAGCGCTCACATCATTAAAATGAATGAATCCAGCTTTGGGTGCCTCTGAAGTCCATAAGACTCACTCAGGAACAGAGGCAGAGCCCGACTCAGAATCTGCAACTAAAAGTCCAAGTTGTGGGCCAGGGATTTAGCTCAGTGGCTCAAGCCCTCGCCTGGTAAGTGTGAGGTCATGAGTTCAATCTCTGGGACCAAAAAAATAAAAATAAAATAAAATTCCAAGTTGTGGGACAGTGTACCATTCATTCACATGGGCTCAGACCCTCTGCAAGTGAATTTTGTTTTAAAAAAGAAGAAAAAGAGGGACTGAGAGAAAACATTGCCAATTTAGAAAGATTCAAAAGATAAAACCAAGTAGGAAAAAAAAAAAAAAAACAGGCACCAGAAGTGGGGCCAAAGCCTTGAAATCTCAGCTCCATGGGAGGACGCGGGTAGAGTGGGCATCACATGTTGTAAGGCCAGGCTGGGCAGCGCAACAAGACTCTGGGTCCAGCGGGAACCCTTCCACGGGGCTAGGGCCTGGCTCAGTGGTAGAGGGGCTGCGTAGCGTACAGGAGGCCTTGGGTTCAAACCCCAGTACCCCGGAGAAGGCGGGCAGGCAGGCTAAACTATAGCAGCTGAGGTGTACACTTCGATGACAAAATGAGAGTGCCGAGGAACCAAGTACCTTTCAAGGAGGCATGGTTTCTCAGGGAAGCAGTACACACGGACAGGGACCCTGGCTGCACCCCAAGTTCCTTGTGAATGTGGGTACAGAGCTGTGTGATGTGACCTGCAATGGTTCCCTGAGCGATGTATTTTTGTGTGCGTGCTATCATGCGATTTTTATGTTAATAAATTGCAGCTTTTTTCAGTGCAGCTCAGATGCAGAGCCGTGCACCGAGCTACACCTCAGCCCTTATTGATTTATTTATCCTCCAATTTTGGTTTAATCTTTTTGAGGCAGGGTCTCACTAGGTTGCTAGGATGCCAAGGCGAGGGTCAAACTTCTGTCCTCCTGCCCCAGCCTTCTAATGTGCTGGGATTGCAGATGTCAAGCACCACGTCCAGTAAAACTATAGCATTCTTTAATAAAAATAAACAAGGGTGCTGGTATTCTTACCATTATTATCTAACCTCATACAGAACCGATTCAGGAAACATAAAAATAAAAGGAAGATGTTGGAACTTAGGGCGCTGAGCCAACCAGTAACAAGCCTGCCACCCTGGTTAAGTGACTGTGGTCTGGCAAGCCTCGGCCACCCCAGGGTGGGGAAACAAGAAGTAATAGCAAGTAACAGTTTTTCCTGAGATCCGAGCCATGTTGGAACTTAGGGCACTGAGCCAACCAGTAACCAGCCTGCTGCCTACCGGGACGCGGGCTTAGAATCAAACATACCACCACCACCACCGCCACCCCCGCTAACAATCGGGATCCAGGGATCTGGGTAGCTCTTGGGAGGTGACCATATGTGATACAGCAAGTGGGGGGAGTTTCCTTCTACTATCTCTGAAGGCAGATATTTTTTATTGCCGCTTTGCTTTGTCCTGATTAATGGTGTTGCTCTATTCAATATTCTCTGTTGATGTGTTCTATAATGTTGTGTATTTCTTTTGATTTTGCTGTACTTAATAGAAGAACAACTATTTTGAAGATAATGAGATATACAATGGTGCCTATTATTGTTGTCCTGGTGACCTGCTGTGATGTTCTGTGCCAGTTTCACTATACTGTCTCAATTGGCTTTATTCCATCCTGTTTTGTTGTATATTACTACCTCCAAGTTAATGAAAATTAACAATAAAACAATAGAACACAAGAAAACAAGGTAACAAAATACCTCCAAAAGCTCCCAACTCCATCAAAGCTGATCCATGTGACATGGATGACGAGAAACTCAAAAACAAAACAACAGAATTATATAAGGTGATTAAAAAGGAAATAACAACAAAACAGATCAATAAGGTACTGAGCAAGCTGAAACATGATATAACTAAACAGATAATGTACTTAAAAAGCAAAAGGAGGCAAAGAAAATGCGCTAAAGGATATAACTGCATGTATGTTTAAGTGTGTATGATTGATAACATTACCAAGTATTTGTTGGATCACTGAACAGAACTGTTTACAGCCTCACTGTTTGTTCACTTTGTATGCCTTAATTTTGTAACATGAACAACTATTTCTAAGAAGACAATATGTAATTTATCAAGCGGTGATTTCTTAATGTTTTTTTTGAAATTCTGTATTATTTCTACCCTTTTTTCTGTTTTGCTTTTTTTCTCTTTAAATAAAATTTAAAAAAAAAATAAAAGGAATTTGCTGACAACAGAAATGCCCAATAATTGGCAGGGCAACTTAATCGCAGCATAGTCATAGTTATCTCCCAGAAATATTTATAGACTCTGTTCTGTTCTAAGAGAGAAGCGGAGAAATATTTTACAAGCTACTTCTTATACATAAATGTCAGAAAATGTTTTTTTAAATTTAAGATACATGTAACAAATGTTAAAAATAATATTTGAGAAAGCATATTTATTTTTGCCAGATTCTTTTTTTCATACCTATAATGATATTTAAAACCCCTTCTAAAGTCTCTTAGTAAGCATTCTAAAGCATCTACATTTATCTCTGGATACTTAACTGCTAAAAACATTCTGTATTTTAAATCTCCTGGGGTTACTGCCTGTAGGCAGCCCAATTTGGGATTGATACAATATATAAAGGCATACTCTGTGTTGTCTAAGAGAGATGCTATAACACAGGCTATTAGGTGAATCTTTAAAGTGAACAGACTTCGATATTTTTAGTAGCAACAAAAAGGAAATTTTGCAGCCGTAAATGTTAATGTTTCTGGGAGAAGCAGAAGGCTGTCCTAGACCTCGGCTGAAGCAACGTGTCTGTTCGCTAACTCGTCCCGAGAGGGAAGGACCTGTCTGCCGTATTTCTGGGGCACAGGAGACGAGCGCCTGCAGCTCGCATGCTTGTTAGCCTTGATTGTCAGCTTGGCTGGACTGAGACTGCTGACCAGCTGGCCGGATGAGGGCTCTAACCAGCGGATGAGCCCATAACTCCGGGGCTTGGCGCCTGCTGGAGGAAGTGGGTCAGGGGAGGGGACAGTGTCTCATCCCTGGCTCCTTCCTCCCTGGCTCCTCCCATTTTTGGCTTCCCCAGTGTCACGAGTTGAGAGGTTTCCTCACCACAGCTCTTTGCCATGATGTCATTTCCTTGGGGCTGGCTAACCATGGACCAAGCCCTCAGAAACTGTGAGTTAGAATCACCCTCCCCATCTCTCTTATTCTGTCCCAGTGGTAGGAAAGCCGACCAATACAAGTCAATTTCAGGTGTTCCGAAACAAAACAGTGGAGTATTAACTCCACAGATCCAAGAACATCGTCAAGATGTTTCCATCCAATTCCTAGCTAGTGAAAGTGGCCCTTCCTTACCTCGGACATGGACCACACTACGAACAGATACCTCTAACTCTGTGGGTCACACATCTTTCACACGTATTTCAATTAACACACAAGACAGCGCAAGCAGGAACACGGTGACGGATGACCGTGTAAGTCACAGAGGGACCTCCGAATCACAGAACTAAATTGGGGAGCTACTGAGGGTTAATTCAGGCAAAGGCTACACCATCGCCCACATTCTTTCCATTCTTTTTTGCTGCTCGTGATGAAAGGGAAAGAGCGCATCTCCTGAGGATGGAGAGGGAGGGAGGTGCAGTAGCACCTCACTCAGAGGAGTCAGGCACCAGGCCGAGGGAGACGAGGGAACCCTCTCCCTGGGCGCTCTACCTGGCTCTTCTGAGGTCTGCGCTGAATTCACACCCCGCTCACAGGCAGGCTGGAATAGCACAGAAGTTCGTCTGCAACAGCGGTAGCTACTGGGATACATTACACACGCTGAAACAGTGGTGAGTCACCCCTTTTCTCTATTTTCTCCAGTTCTTCATAAAAGGCAGGCATCCTATTTCCAGAGCCTCTCTGTGCCGGCCCTGATGCGAGGCACCCATTTACAGACTGAATTACGGGAAACTCAAAGTACTCCGGGGCTCCAGCACGGACCACTTCCTCCTGACTCATCTCTCCAGACACCGCTTTGGGGCTGGGAGACGTTTTGGGGGACCCAGTCACACAGTCCTTCTGTGCTCTCCCCATGTCCCTCCTGCCCCCACCTCTCCAAATCTACACTCCTACCGCGTTACCCAGAAAACAGTGGTGACAACTGATAATTCATAGTGCACCCTCAGCAGCTCCGAAAGACTCTTTATGTTGGAAAACACTGAGGTTCCCCATTGCTGGTTCCCAAGCATCACCCCCTGACCACTCCTAACTCAGCAACAGCACGCATTTATACCTGAGCCAGAAAACTAATCACCCTACATTGATGACAAAGCAGGGGAGCATGCGGAGTCCCCTTCTGGACTCTTTGACTAATTCTGCAAAATTAGAGAATTTGTTTGTATAATTTCTCCAGGGACTTGATCAATTATTCTCCATCAGCTTTGTAACAAATGGTGATAATAGGTATTTTAGGGCTTAATGTAACAGGAGCCCAGGCAGAGGAACAGGTGCAAAGGGAATTAAATTAAAAATCACTCTCTTTAGAAAATCAATCTGCCTATGTGTCCTCTACAAGACTTAACTGGTCTGGCAGACCCCCCGCGTCTGCATTTCCCACCTGTCTGGTTTGAGCCCAGGATCAGCTGAGAACATTTGGTATCTCACCCACTCTGCCAGTCAGCCATACCTTCCACTCTGACAGGATGAGGCGCCAGGGATTTAAAGTGGATTATAACCCACAGTGTCATGCAGCCCTAAATTTCTATACTAGGTGTTCTGCATATATCCCTGCATGTAATCTTCAAAGAAGCGCTGTTGCTAATCCATTTTACAAAAGAGGAGGTTAGGTAGCTTGATCACTTCTGGCACCATGTAAATGCCAGAACAAAGATCGGAGCCTGGACTGTCCAACGGTGGCTCAGGTGCCCGTTCTGCTGTGCCCTGTGGGTGTGAGCGCCTGGCACTCCAGCTTTCTCATGCCTTGGCCCAATGCCACTCTGGAGCATGACGGCCAGGGTGGTTACAGCTGGTCCAGGTGCCGACCACCTGCCATCTACCTGGGTTCCGACCGTGGTGTCACAGATGTCACTTAGATCCAGGATGTGTGGGATTGTTGGTTTGCCCTGCTGCTACCTGCCCGGCAGAACTGGAGATCACTATGGCTCTGGTACCAGAGAAAGCCTGCATCCCTGGGCCCTCTCCTGGGTACCTACAATTGGATTTCTCCTGTAATTGAATTGATTTTCTCTTCTTGTCCTTGCCTTGCTCTACCAGGCATGTTCTAGAATTTCCCAGGCTGGGGCCTGGGATTTAGCTCAGTGGCATAAGTGCTTGCCTTGCAAGTGCATGCTCATGAGTTCAATCCCTGGTACCAAAAAACAAAAACAAAACAAAACAAAAAAAAAGAATTTCCCAGGCTGGTACAAGTGTGCGCATGTCTATGTGAGTGTGTGTGTGTACTTAATGCTCCTGGTAACAAGATCATAATCACTAGGACAGTAAGTATTAATGAAAGAGATCAATAACTTTCTATGGTCTATAATGCCACTGAGTCAGAAGCTAAACCCTAAGAGATAACCCTGGCTCAGGTCTTTCTAGTACTAGGATGTTGCCTGAAACTGTCAAGGCAGTAATCCTGCAGAGGCTATTTAGTTTTCCTAAGTTGCACGAAAATTGATATAGTTATCTCCTTCCACAACAAAGTGATAACTTGGTACTTGGTAGATTTTATCAGACATAAACATTTAATCATAAATGCATAATATGGGAGAATATGTACATATATCTGTGATAAGCTATTATGTTTATGCAGGCATTATAAATTACAGAGTGTGGTTTCATTATAATCTCTCTGAATGATACAATCTTTGGATGAGGGTCTTTGGAACCCCAATCCCCTGAATGATGCAATCTTTGGATGAGGGTCTTTGGAATTCCAGGTTCTATATGACCTTCCAATCTACTCTCCTTTCCCAAGCCTATCACTTCATAGGTAAGTTTGAAGTTCTTAATAGAAGTTCTTAATAGAACACATAGAAGTTCTTAATAGAACATATGTACAAATGTTCTACTTAATAGAACGTTCAATACTTGAATCGGAATCGCTAAAACTCACTCGAACTCCATTCAGTTATTCAGATTGAGTTCCTCTTTCTCTGTGTTTACAAACTTCAATGCACCAAGAAGTCTCAGATGCCCTATGAAATATTGACCATGGTTCTGTTCCATCTACCCTGATTGTACTGAACTTTTATCTCCATATTCGGGCTAAGGAGGGACTAAATCCCACTAGAGCTGGACGACAAAAAGCCAAACAAATATATGTACAGTGCTTTTACTCCTTTAGAAAACTGGAATAAAAGAACATGCATATACACGTTTTCATAAGCATATGTGTGTGTGCATTTCTATAGAGGAGATTTGGAGATCACCATTTGATGATAAAAGATATTGGATCACAAAATGAGTACACTTATGGTAAGTACCAAAATTTCATTAGAAACAGAAAGAACAAAGTTAGGAAAATGAAACTCAGGCAAATATGTACATTTTCTCTTGTGTTTAATAAGATTGAAGCATAATTACCCAATGTACTGATTTTATAAATGAACAAAGTATGGCTATAGTTCTAGTATTTTTTCCTCTGCAAATTTTAGCACTGCATGATGTGTGGGCTTCATCTCAATTTGCCTTTTTCAATTTTTTTTTCAGCCCAATCATAAAATTCCCATAAGGAAGGAATTCCTTATATAAAACAAACAAAAATAATTAGTAGTAATACAACATGCCAAAGACTGTTGAATCTGTGACTTTTGGTATTGCCAATCCAGTCACCGTCACATCATTTCCCTCCCACTCATCCTCTTTCCAGCTTGGTTTTCTTTCTTTCTTTTTTCTCTAACACTTTATTGGCAATGGTTTAGTGATTTTTCAATATTAGTATCAGGAATCCATGAAATACTGCACACAGTGCAAGATCTGTAATTTTACCCTGTGATTAATTTGCCTTGTATTTGTATCTTGTTGCCAGATGCAACATGTGAGAATCAACTAGAGATGATTCACACAGATACGATGTATGAGTGGAAAAGTTAAGTGGAGATGGATGATTGAGTAAAGGCTAATCATTCAAGTATCTCATAGATTAATAAATAATTTCATGTTACAAAGGCTCAGTTTCCTAGCTATTTTCCCATTTTTAGAGACTCGGCTAAGTAGAAGACCAGGTCCTCTCAACACAGGATTAGGGTATAAATATTATTCTTCCTAACCTTTTTCACCCAATGTACGTCACAGGCTTTTCCCATCTCAGTACGCAGAGCATTAACGGTACAGAGAGACAAAGGAACATGCATAAATTTCCACAACTTGTGAGTGACTGTTCCAAGCGAAAGCAGCTCAGCACGCTGCCCAAGTTTTTGTTGTTTGGAAACCAAGTCACATTGCCTGCAGGACTGGATCTTTAATCATACATCATCGTGGCATTAGTTATGCAAGTTCTTTAATATTGTGATTGTTAATCAAGAATACGTGAACGAGGTGTATCTGTTGTAGTTCAAACCGTGAGTCATTCCCTGGTTAGAACACAGTGACTGAGAGTTGGAGTTTGCTTAGAGCACCTGCTCAGAAACCTGCTTTCTGCCGGGCTTGCTGGTGCACTTTTATAATCCCAGCACTTGAGATGCTGAGGCAGGGAAACAGCCACAAATTCAAGGTTAGTCTGGGCTATATACTGAGTTCAAGCCCACCCTTGTCTCAAAACGGAACAAAACAACCCTGCTTTCTGACAATGAGAGTTTGTTAGGTTCAAAAGGAGGACTGTCACATTTCTAATTTTAGGTGTTACATGGGCATTGCAAATCCATTTCTGAGGAGGATTGGGCTTTAACCTTAATGTTACATTTTACACCCAGGAAAAACACATCCATTTTGTTGCTAGAAGGATAGTATTACATGGAGCATTCAAGAAACTGGAGAAGTTGGTTTTTTTTTTTTCCCCAAAATCACCTCAAAATTTGGAAGAGAGATTTACGGTAACATCTACTGTACTTACAACAATAATTTGAGAAATGCTCAAGAGCATATATTTTAGAGGCAAGCAACACATTATGAAAGGATCATACCAAAAGAGCTTTGGTTTTAAAACAAACACACCTTAAAATAAAAGCGACCCAGCTCGAGGGTCACGCAGGGCGCTCTGAGACGCGCTGCTCGCATCAGCAGCGGTCTGGTCCTTGCTTGGGCTTTTATTCAACACTGGGCCCCAGCGATCCGCACAGTGGGCCAGGTCTCAGGTAGACGTTCAACAGGGGACTCTCTAGCGCGGTTGCTACTGCATTTCCTAAATCTCTCGTTTTTCAAGGCAGGCCTGAGGTGTTCCAGGCCAGGGGTGTCTCAGAGAAACGCTCCGAAGAAGGTGGTGGCTATGACAGGAATGCTCAGCGTCGCACTGTGAAAGTTTTGCCTCTCACCTCTTAACACATGCGGGCCAGGAGCTCTGCGCGCTAAGCGTTTATCGAGCTCCGTGCTCCGCAGGCAGTAAATCGGCCAGCCCTGCTCGGTGCTCAGTGCCCAGATGTGCTTTGGGGCTCAGCTGTGAGCTCATGGGGACCTCAGTGGGTGGGAGCGCTGAACCTCTCCGCCTCTGCCCACCTTCTGGGGCTGACCGCTGACCTGGGTCCTCCTCCTCTGGGCCAAGGCGCGCAAGCCTCTGCTTCACATTTCCTTACGTTCAGTCCATCAAATCGGGTCGCACGGTGGAGCAAGGCTCTACAGAGGAGAACGGACTGTGACTCTACTGCACTGCCGCAGCCTCAAGTTTTCAGAAGGATTAGGGACTGTCTGCTCTAGGAGGCAGCACTGTCCCTGTGTTCTCACTTATACCCTGATCGTGGGACAGTCCATACTTCAATAAAAGGTATCGCTATGCTACGCAAACCACTTTTTCACCTGCACCTCATGTAGTCTATGAGCCACATCGTGAAACCATGGGCCAGGTGTTCATACCCTGCTAGGGTCTCTAAACGGTGTGGACTGACCCAAAAAATAATTGCTGATAAATCCAAAGCACAAAGTGTCGTTCAAAAATGACCAACCTAGGGCCCTTTCCACTGATTTTTATGGACTCCTTGGACAATTCCTCAGGCATCTTTGCTTAGTTCTCATATTGTTGGCACTACAAAGAGGATCAGAGGATGCTCCTCCTTGACTGCAACTTATCCCTCTAAGCCTGGTGAAGCCACCATAATTTATTAAAACGAATGCTTGGCTGCAGAAGGTGCAGACAGACAGACAGACAAACACAGAACCAGTGTCACTTACTTTTTTTTTTTCATTTTGAAATGAATTCAAAATTGCAGGAAGTTGGAAAAAGCAATACTAAAAATCCAACTTCTTCATAAAACATTGGAGAATAATGTGCTGACATGATGTTTTATTACCTCTAAATGTTTTAATGTGTTCATCCCTATTTGCTTATTTATTATAATTTACTATTTGGCCCTCAGTCTCTTCAAGTTTTGCCAGTTTTCTCAATAACGAGCTTTACAATAAAAGGTCTAGAGCAAGGTCTATTATACACTGCATCTAGCTTCCAAGTTCTGTGAGGACTTTTAATCTGGAATAGATTCCAGGTCTTTCTTTTAGGCCCTGACTCTGTTGATGATTGTCTACCCGACGTGTCTCAGCATGTGCCTTAGTTTTCCCCAGTTCCCAGTTTTAGGTGCCTTTAATGTGTCCTCCAGTGTGTGTGGACTTTGTGCCTTTGGCAAGATAATCACAGAAGCCACGTTTTCTTGCTTTAGTGGATCAGCTGGTGTGTGATCTTTATTTGCTCCCACACTGATGATGCTCACTTTGAGCACTTGATTAAGGTCATGTCTACCAAGCTGTCCCCAGTAGAGGTGGTCACGTCTTATTCCTGTGATTAATAATTATTTCATAAGGAAGGACTCTGAAATGATGTAAATATCACATTCTTCATCGATGTTGGATTTACTCACTTATTGGTTTTTATCAGCTCAGACTCAAGATTTTTCTTTTCCACTGCGTTGAAAACCTCAGGGTTTGCCAGTGGGAGACAGTCAACAGATTAGATGTTTTCTAGCATGTCCTTATTCTTTGTTGAAGACTTTTTATGGCAATTCTAAGTAGTTATTCCCTCTTCCTGCCTCAGTCTACTAATTAGCTGTTTTTCAAAATGCTGGATTCTGTTCACCGCTACTGGGACACTGCAGGTCTCAGGAATTTCCAAGAGGACAGAGATAGGCAATACAGGTTATGTACATGTACATCTATTCTCTCTCTCTCTCTCTCTCTCTCTGTCTCTCTCTCTCTCACACACACACACACACACACACACATACATGGAGGTGTATTTATGTCCCAATTCATTTATACTCACATTAATAGCCATTTTTATTCTTTTGCTGTATTTATACATACATTAGTTTGACACAGCTACCATAGCAAAATACCAGGGGCTGGATGGTTTAAGCAACAGAAATAGATTTTCTTGACATTCTCAAGGCTAGAGGTCTATGGACACAGTGTTGGCAGAGTTAATTGCTCCTGAGACTCTCTCCTTATCTTGTGGATGGTCTGGCCTCTATGGACTTGCCCTTTTGGTCTCTCTTCAATGTCCAAATTTCCTCTTCTATGAATATAATCATATGGGATTTATGGTCCAATCTACTGACCTCATTTATCTGTACTGATTTCTGGAAAGGACTTCCCATATTCTGAGGTGCTAGGTGTTAGAATTACAGTATGTCTCACATATAAATCAGGCTGAGTATGAGTTTACACTGATTCATCCAAACCCAAGCCCAAACAACAGGCTTTAATGTTCTCTCTTTCCATGTTTTGTAAATCTTTTCCCAATAATGAGAACTCTGATTCCAATTATAATGAACGTATTTACATAGCAGGTCAATACCCCATGGTAACAGTAACCCTGAATCGCACGCTGTTGGAAGTGCCAACCTCTCCCCACCCTCTGCTGGGCACATACCTCCTTAGTGCACTCCGGAATGCACAATGCCCACTGCACACACAGCACACACGTGTGCACATGCATGTGCACTCATGGTGCCTGATTTGTTTGATACCAGTGAAAATCTTTTGGACTAAATTATTCTCAAAAAAGGAAAGAAGAAAAGAGAAAAGGCAGAAAGACAGAAGGAGGGAGAACAAAGAGGTAGGGAGAAAGGCGGGTACCAGAAGAAGCCAGGTAGGAAGTACATTTAGCTTTCAAAACATATTAGGACTATTTTTTAATGTGTGTATTTCCCATGTTAATATGAATATTGTCAGAAATTACTGACCACAAGTAATTATTATCAAGTAATTATTATCATTATTATCAATCAGAACATGGCTATGGAAAATATGAAGCTCAAAGAAACTGGGCGAAAACAGTAGTCGAGTTCTCCAACTATCACCTTCAAAATTAGGAAATGAGTTTTATCTCCTTGAAATTAAACTGTGAAATAACAACAAAACAAACTGGAGCAGTTGTTTCCAGAATCGTTGAATACAGGCAGATTGGCAGGTTAACTTCCTATAAGTAGTTATTTGTATTCATATCGAAAGGAAGAACAGCAATCAGGGTAAGAGCCAGTTAACAATGGACCTTAGCTTTAAAAATAATAAACACGGATGCATTTGTTTCAGACACCAGCCGACAACTGCCCTTCCGAGTATGGCTGTTCTGACTTCTGTGTTAGGCCCCTGCCCCATCGCTTATGGGAAACAGCACACCTAGGTGAATGAACAGCCTGTTAGCGTCCCGATAGCCACAAGCCTGAGTGCTGATGCTGAGGGTTCCTGTAGAATCCTGGGTAGCAACAGTAAAGCCAGGTGGCATGTTAAAGGCTCTTCTGGAGATGGGAGGCAAAGTTAAGAGTTTGTGCTTTCAGACTTGCACAAACTCTGCTGTGCAATCCAACCGCCATTCCTCAGCACTGGGACTGTCACCTGCTGTGGCCACATGTGACAGTTTTCTCCAGGTGCTGAACTGCCAGGGATCCAGTGGTCTAAGTGGAGACGATGGAGTGACCAGCTGGCTGTAGCACTGTTGTTGCTTCAACTGCAAATATTTTAAGTTGTTGTGAATTAGGCAGTTGTCTCTCTTACATGTCAATAAGGAATATTCAATCCTAAGAGATGACGGCTTCTCAGAGTACTGGGCTGAGGGTGAGGCTGGAGCAATAAAGACCTGATTCCAGCAAGATAAATCCCACCTCTGGGAGTGAGGGTGACCCCTTGACTGTCATCCTGCAAACCTCACTCTTTAGTGGTTCCTGTCCCCACCTACCGGAAGCATGTATCACCAACTTGCTTGGTCTACATCACAGCAATGTGACCTGTGTGGAATGCAGTTTGCACTCAAAGGAAATATTGTAATGATATTTTTATGTCCAGATATTTCTGTTGTCAGAGATTTTTAAGGAAATCGGTTTATTTTTCTGATGAAAATAGTGGAGCTTGATTTAGAATCTCAAATTCACTGTATATGTTCCAAAGTGTCCATGAGGCTTTGCTGGACATTTAGAGCTTTACCACATTACATTTGCTATAAATGGAACATCAAGGTTCTTATCCCCATAGGCATTACCAATAGGGATGTCTCCTTAATAACCATATAAGTTAGAATCTGATTATACTATGTGTGTGTACTTCAGGAAGAAAAAGCAAACAGAAACCAGGCCTTACTGAATTACTGTTGCTACTACTTGCTTTTTTACTTAGCTAGGTTTCTGGCTAATTTGTAGTCAAGTGTTACACAGTCAGAAATCATATACTTAGCCTAGAACCTGCTGCGAGAAAGCAAGAGGGTAGTGAAAGGTGGAAAGGTGAGTAGCCCATATTCTGAAGTCAGAGTTTGTGGGACCAACCTGCAGCTTAGACACTTTCGAAATGGGGCTGGAAGAGCCCTTTAAGCCTTTTACTTTCCAATGGAAACTTAGGTGGTAACTTAAGCTTTCTGTGGACTGTATGGATATCACACACCAGAACTGATGTGCACACTGTGTCCTAGAAACTCTTACTGACTGTTTACTATCTTTGGTCTCACCGAAAGCTTGTGCAACTCTGAAGACCAATTTCTGTTGGTCTTCAAAGAATTTGCCTTCCTGTTTCGGCAGTTCCTAGTGACCAGCCTTAACTGAGACGGAATCACCGTATTTACAGCCCTACCTGTCCCACGACACTCAGCCAAGGCAGGAAACAGCAACGATGCTGCCTCTTGTTCCCCCACATAACTTCATTCAGCGGCTAATCACACCAGCGCCACGGAGCTGGTGAGAAGAGAGTTCCATACGTATGCACCCGAGCTCTTCGGGTTGTGGAGCCAGCAGTTGATTTCCAGGGTGAAAGTGCTTTGTCCTGGCCATAGACTATCTGAACCTCATTACCTGAAGAGGAACATGTGCTGTTTAATATCTTCAGAGGTACAACTTTTGGGAAATCTAAAATAATATCTCGTAGAAAATGAGTTAAACAGATTTTTCACTTGAGCTTTGCTTGTCCTACTTGGAGCTCATGCAACGCTCCCATGTAATTTTAAGGCAAGTTTCTACTCTGCAGCCCAGGCTGGTCTCAAACTCGATATTCTCCCACCTCAGCCTCCTAAGTGCTAGGATTGCAAGCATGTGCCATAATGCCTGGCTTTAAAATGAGTTTCGTCTATTAGTAGTTTGGCAGTTTCAACCCCTACCCTTGGGAGACAAGTTGGTGTTTATAAATCTACATGACTCTGAACAAATTCTATTAAAGAAGTAAAGCAAGCTCTCCTGATAAGGTGAGAAGCAAGCACTAAATAAATAGCATAAAGAAAAAACTAGACCCAAATTTATAATCCCATAAAATAAGAGCTGTGTTGATTTGAGCAGTGTTGATTAGAGACAACATTTTTGTTTGTTTTGTTTTGAGACCATGTCGCCCTGCCGGGCCTCCAATTTGTGGGCTTACGGGATTCTCCTAATTCTCCCTTCTCGGGCTTTCAAGTGCCTGCGACTACAGATACATACTACCATCCTGTCTCTTGCACAGAACTTCTGTTTGCGTTGCCCATTCTTTGAAAAAGCAGGTGTTGGGCTCATGCCTAGTGGTCCTTCCAAAGCCCCATGCACTTACAGGTGGCTGGATCCTGGGTGTGTGACTGTGGATTAAGGATGTGTGACAATTAAATCAGTCCGCTAAATGGTTGAGCATAGTCCTGGGTGTGCACAATGGGAAGGCCCACCCTGCCTGTGGGTGGCGCCAAACAATGACTGATAGCATGAATGGGATAAAGAGGGAAGGGAGGACCACTGCTGCTGCCTCACTGTTGCTGCTTCCTGCCTGCCCTGCCTGGGACTCTTCCTTCTCTGCGATGCCCCTCTGCTATGGGGCTGGGCCTTGGAGATAGTTAGAAATGAAATGAACCCTCTACAAACTGCAGCCAACGTAAACCTTTCTTCCTTTGACTTGCGGGTGTCAGATACTTTTTCCTAGCAACAAGAAACATAACTAAGACAGCAGGCAAGGCATATTTAAATGTCACAATTTGCAAGTAGATTGAACTTGGAATTTTACAAAAGACAATAATGATAGCAATTTCAACAAAACAATGATATATTTACTTGTAAAATACTGCCTGATTCTGCATATTCCTTAATTTTTACAAAAATCCTAGGAGATGAGGATATCATGTCTTTCACAAGTGAGTAGTCCTAACATATATCAGTAAAAGTATTAAAAGATATACAGCTTCCGAGTGGAGAAACTCCAAGTCTTAACTCTGTTGAGGGAAACACATTCATTTTTCATAAGAAAAACAGAAACAATCTGAACCTGGTGTGTCTAATGGAAAAAAACTTTTTTCTTTTCTTATCTTTTCTTTTCTTTTCTTTTCTTTTCTTTTCTCTTTTCTCTTCTCTTCTCTTCTCTTCTCTTCTCTTCTCTTCTCTTCTCTTCTCTTCTCTTCTCTTCTCTTCTCTTCTTTCTCTTTTCTTTCTTCCTTGTCCCCTGGCTAGTTCCACTGAGCTCTCTCCCATCTTCAATTTCTCAAACTTCTGGGTATTTTTATTGGAAGCTATTTTCTATCCCGAGGCAGCCAGCAAGTCATTCTGTTTGTCTTCTCGAATCCATCAACTCCTGTGCAGATCCAGGCTTCACGAAAATAGTATTGCGAAATCTTTCTGAGTGATATGTCTACTTCATGAAAACTGCAGAAAGGCTGATCAATTATTAGATTATGATTGATTGCTCAGCACAGTAAGCTCAGGGGATGCCCTGGACCAATCACACTGAGGGGCTAAAACACGCTGCATCTGGCTTTAACATTTACAAAGGAAGCACTCAAAACAGACAATCTAATGTCTCCAGACAGTCTAATGTCCAAATAGACTTGCTAATTAAGGGGTACCCTAGCTTTTGTGAATGCGAATTTACAAAAATATATTATTTTTAAAAATTCTGCACCTTAAATCATCATGTACAAGATGTGATTGAAAAACAGTGAATGTTTAAATTTTAAAAATATATTACCATAAAGACATGTCATTAATTAATCCTCCAAAAACTAGCCTTCTTTCCTTTAAACACACTTAGTCTGTGGTTTCTGCCATCTTTGAAGCTCTGAACTCTGAGTCTCTGTGTGGAAACTGGTTTACCTTTGTCTTTCTCTCCAGGCGGGGAACGCAGGACCCCACGCGTGCCAGGCAGGCGTGGTGCTGCTGAGGTACAGCACTGGTGTCTCTGATACACGGCCCCCGCCAGGTCCCCTCTCCTCACTGTGCGGCAGACCGACACAGTTCCAGGCCTCTCCCATTTCTCTGTCTTGACAAGGTGCATTTTTCTGTGTTGCTATGGTACATAATTGACATAACTAAAATTTTATACCCCTCCAATCCACACCCTATATGATCTCAGAAATACAAACTCTTGTTTTATGTTTTTCAAATATCACTTCAGCATTTTTTCCTTTAGAGTCTGAGATTTCCTAAAAAGTGTTGTTAGCTAGTGTTCCCCGGGAGGCTACCTGACGAAGGTATTCTGAGAGAAGGCTTTTAATATTACACATGGGGAGAACTTTGAGAAGTTTTGTTGGGAAAACCAAGCAAAAATATTTTATCCCATTATTTATAGAACCACACATTGCTCATACTTCTTTGATCACAGAGCCATATTTTTATCTCTAGGGCAAAGACCAATTCTAAGAAGTAAAATTGATACTTCTAGAAAACACACTTTGATCACAATATCATGTAGAAAATCAATCATGTCAAAAATACAATATTATGTAAAACTGATGCATACACGTCCACAGAGGACTTCATGATGTGAGAGCCTCCCGAGCTTACCTTCCACTGCAAAATCACTGACACCAAATGCAGTGCACTGTTGTACAACTCCATTCATTTTTTTCCTGAGAGAGCTCCAAGACTATTTGCTTGGAATCATTTAAATATCACTAAATCAAGACAACCTTGATAACCCCTTGCCTCCCCTTTCGTTCTTTCTCTTCTACTCTCTTCTAGTTTTGCAAAGCATGTGTGATCATTCTTCATTCTCCAGTATTGCTTCTACTTTATTTCTCTTTAGTTATCTCTGTTTTCTCCACTGTCCTTAAATTTCCCCACCACTGGTAAACCACTCTGCCAAGGGGAAACACTTTGCATTCAAGCTCTCAATTTACTTTGCTCTATAGCTTCGGGTATAAAATTAATAGCTAACACAGCTTGTCAGTTTCTAACCTGTGCTTGATGCTATTGCTACTGCTAATTTTACCACGTTAGCCAGGATGTCAGATCTGCTGTAATCAGCTGCCCCCCTCTGTAACAACACTGGGAAGCTCTCGGTCATGACCTCACCACAGCCCAGCACCAAAGGACTGCGGACTGAGCCAAACAGATACCAACATCCACTCTTAATTTATTGGGAAGGGAGGATCTTAGGCCAGACACAAACCAAGAATTTCCTACACACAGAAGACTTCCCTGAAATATCACTAAATCAAACACGTTCCTCAACTAACATCTCTTTTTTCTGGATGAATTAATAAAATAATTCCACTGCCTGTGTCTCAAATACAACTAGCATTTATGTCGGATATACTGAAACAGTGATATTTATATATGACTAGGAACATAGTGTGTGACATGATTTTCTCCATTAGATTTTTAAATTATTTTAGTTTACTAGTACTTAGGTGCAGTAAATAATGTTTACCATCCTGGTGCGGAGTTGGTGCCTGTCCACGATGTATCTCAACTCCTTTCTTTCCGTGCTTAGCCATTCTCTCCCTCCCACTCCCCATCTTTGAGAATAATTTCTCTCTCCACTTCCTATTATCTATCTTTGAGAATAATTTATCTGTTTGAGAATAATTTATCTCTCTGCTTCCTGTTATCTATCTTTCAGTTTTACTCTGGGTTTCTCACATAAAAGAAACAATGTTTTTTTATAGTAAGGATGCTATCTTTGTAGCTTCTTTCTCGTAAGGCTTGGAACCTCCTCAATACTTAATAAACATTTATTGATTTAATGAATTAAAGAGGGAAGAAACATCTGGAAAGACTACTTTTCTCCACTGTGTGGTCTTAGAATACTTATCAGAAATCAATTAAGAAGCACATATATATGAATTTCTGGGCTCTGCATCCCATTATTCTATATCTCTGCTTGTTTTTATTATTGAAGCTTTAGGATATATTTCAAAATTAGGGAATGAAATGCTTCTAGGTCTCTTCTTTCCAAAGATTGATTTAAATTTTCATGTCTTTTGTGATTCCCTAAGAATTTCAGGGTGTTTTTATTCCTGCTAAACATGGCATTAGGATTTTGATGGGCACTTCACGTAGATTGCTTCGGGTGGTATGGACACTTAAACAGCGGTAAGTCTTCTGATCCGTGAACATAGTATGACCTCCCACTTGTGTCTTCTTTGATTCCTTCAATCAGTGCTTCACACTTTTTAACATAAAAGTCTTTTGCTTCCTTGGTTTATTAAATTCCTCGGTATTGTTTGGGTTTGGTGTTATTATTGAATGGAATGCTTCTCCTAACTTCTGCATCAGACAGTGTTGTTAGCATATTGAAATGCAACTGATTTTTATCAATTTTACATACTTCACAGTTACCGATTAACTTAGTTGTTCTAAAATCTGAGTCTTCAGAGTTCCTATATATGATTATGTCATCTGCAAACATAGAAAAATTTTACATATTTTTATCTGGCTACCTTTTGTTTCTTTTTCTCATCTAATTGCTTCGTTTACTGTGCTAGAAAGAAGTCAGTACCCTGGCTGTTTCTTGATCATATAGGAAAAGGGCTCTTTTTCACCACTGAGTATAACGTTAGTTGTGAGTTTTTTAGATATGGCCTTTTTTATGCTGAGGAAACTGTCTTCTTAGTTTATTGGGAGGAATACAGACTTTTCAATAAGTGGTGCTTGAAAACCTGAACATCAGCCTGTGAAAGAATGAAATTGGAACTTTTAAATTGTACAAGAAATGAACTGAAAATGGATTAAAGATACAATGTAAGACAGGAAACTGTAAATCTCTGAGAAGAAAGCATATGGAAAAAGATGCACAACATTCCTCTTAGAAATGATTTCACAGATATGAAACACAGAGGCCGTTAAACAGAATAAACGAATGGCATTGCACCAACTGCCAAGCGTCTGCATAGCAGAAATGATATCAACAGGATAAACATTCAGCTGATAGATGAGAAAATGCAAATCACATGTCAAAAAGCTACAAATATGCAAGAAACTCCTGCAGCTCACTTTTATTACATATAAGAATGAATAACCCCATTGAGAATGGTGTGAGGAGGATTTCAATACATATTTCTTCAAATCAGAAATGCAAATAACAAGGTGCATATAAAAAAGTTTTGACTTCCTCACTAATCATGAGGCAAATGCAAATTAAAACAATAGGATGTTGCCCCTCATCAAATAGTTGACGATTTTGAAAAATAAGAACAAAATAACTAGTGTTGAGAAGATTGTGGAGAAATGGAAGGCCTGTGGATTACTGGAAGGAACGTAACAAGGAGCAACTTCTATAAACAAGTATGATGGCTCTCAAAAAATTTAACATAGGAATACTATGGTCTGCGATCTCACTACTGGACAGTTACCCAAAAAACTAAAATCGGAGTCTCAAAGAGACACCGGTACTCTTGTTTGCTGCAGCAGCATTTGCAAAAGCCAAGAGGGGAAAACAACCTAACCATTCATGGATAAAATCATGTAGATACATAAGGAAGGGGCTACTCTTCAGCCTTAAGAAACAGAGAGGTCCGCAATATGCCACAGCACTGTGAGCCATGAGAAAATAGTGCTAAATGAATAACTGATGACAGACGAATGAGTCCCGCATGATTTCATGTGTATGAGCTACCTAAAACCATTCAGCTAACAGAGCCCAAGAGGGGAACAGTGATTTCCAAGGGATGAAGAGACCACACACTGGGAACATATTTTCACAAAGTTAATAATCTCAAGAGAGCCGATGTTCAACAATACACAATAATATGAACAGAAATCTGCTTAGAGCTAGATCCTGAGTTATCATAGTAAATATTTTCTTTAAGAAGCACTTGTTAGTCTTGTTAATCTCAATCATGAATAAGGTTAAAGGTGGGAATAAAAATATAAAGCATTGCAAAAATCAGAGTGTTTGCTGAGAGCACATGTGCTCTCGTGTGTATGCATGTAACTCAAACTGGAATAGTTTCACAGACGAAGTGGGACACCAACTATAAAGAGGCTTTCTGAAATAAAGCCTGACAACTTGGTTCATTATGCTTGTAGACATAAGCTGTTTCCCTTCAAAGTACTTTCAGAGGAAAATTCTCTCTGAAATATAAAAGCAAAATATTTCTATTTTTATGCAATGTCAATAAAAACAAAATACATTTTTATCAGTTTAATGTTCTCAAAGTAATATTAAAATAATCATTCTTTTAAAATCAGTGTTACAACATTTATATATGTTGATCCATTTCTTTGTTCAAATTGGTCTCTAATACATACCACTGATTATAAATAAATCTATCTTTGAAAAGTTGTTAATTGTAATTACCTCTAAACATGTACAAGTTCAGATTTTATGTAAAATCAATTTCAAATTCTTGATGCTTTAAATTGACTCTTCTCTATGAACCATGATATTTTTAACTGAGGAAATACATTAACTAAAGTTACAATTGTAAGTGCAATCTCTTTTCAACCTTATTTCTCATTTGATATTGACTGTGTAAATGTTTTGGTTCAAATATTTTCATAGGTTCATTTCTTACTTCGATTTACAGTGCCCCTCTGTTAATTATTTTTCCAAAACCAGTTCAATAATTAGGTTGTATCTGTATCATTAACAGTTTAGTTGAATTAAGATTTTACAAAATTTTAGAACTTTTCAAGCTGGTGATATTCTTGTACATAGTATGCATTTTTCCAAATAAAAACACATCTCTAAAATATAAAAACAGAATTTTAAGAGGCAGCTTCATCCAACCTTTGGCTCTTGTCTAATTCACTGAATATTTCTCTTGCTTAAACGGGGAGACATCTCAGTGTCATCCTTTTCTCTTAAAATTGAACTCTACTTTCAAGAAAAACTTAGGAATGCATAATTTTAATAAAATTTCCAAGAGAAGAGAATACTTCAAAAATGAATTTAGCAAGGAAGATCTATGTGACTGAGGGATGTTTATGTTGATCGACAAATTATTTTTTAAAAAGTTCAATATTTACAAAATGGTTAATGATAAGCAATACAGAAAGAACCATGAATATTAAGCTAAAATAAATATTTCACAATTAAGTGCGTGAGCTTTGCATGTACAGTTGCTTTGGGGATGCATGTTTGCAATGTTTGAACAGGATAGCTTCTTTTTCTAAGTTATTAAGGATTATTTGGACTTATTGATGTTACATGTACACAACAGCCCATTTTAAATACATTGCAATTCTATGGTTTTCACAATTTAATAAAAACACTGCTTTTCCATGGCAAAATATTGCTGTTTCACTCCTTTAAACATTATATGTGTATTGAGTTATGTATTTTTTTTTTTTTGGTACCAGGGATCGAACTCACGACCTCATACTTGCCAGGCAAATGATTAGGCCACTGAGCTAAATCCCCAGCTGTGTATTGAGTTATGAAAAAGAAATGAGCAGTTTCCCTTTAGTGTTCAATGTTGAATTTTTATCAGCTGAAATTCCTGTAGCTTTAGATTACAGGAAGATGCTGCACCCACCCTGGAAGGAATTTCTACACCATTTAGTTCAATTGTGCAAACTGGAAAAAAATGCTTCTGCTGACCTTAACTGGTTTTATCTTTAAAACATCTGATAACACTGATAGTAAACTGGCATTACCTTGCTGCTTTGCAAATTTTTCTGCTAAGAAAGTCAGTGATGTTATAGCTACTACAGGTGCGCTTTTTTTTGCAACTGCTGCTCAAAATGAGTGAAATTAAATTGAGGAGAATGATCTGATATGTGCTATGCTTCAAAGTTATCTTAATTTGTCATCTTCAGGCACAATCTCTTAAAAAAAAACTAGTAACTGTTAAATAGACACTGAGGTTTCCCTAGCAGGCCTGAATCTGGTGGATTTTCCATGGTTGGTGATAATTCTACAGTTCTAGTGGAGGATGATAAATATAAACCAACATCATGCCTAAGTTACATAGTTATCATCAACTTTAACAATGGGAACATTTACTTTAACAATGGGAACATTTTTAAGCATGCACTTGTGTTTCAGTATTGTTGCTGGAGAATTTAACTTTAAAAAACAAGCTTTACTAAAATAAAAGACTTGGCTTCAGCAAACAGTAAACCACATAAACAGATGTGGATTTATACCACAGCAAGGGCACCCATGACTGTCTAGAGATTCTGTGACTGGAATGCTGGGTTCCCACTCCCCACATGTATTTCCCAAACTCAAAACCGATACTTTCCCATGTTTTAGTCCCAGATCTCTGGCCTTTGTAGTCTAGCATTGCCTCGCCCCAGACAGATTTAGCACTGCGGGGTCACAGAACTGGCTGCTCAAACACGTGGTCCCCATAGTAAGTTTTCTCCAGGCCGTGTTTCCCCCAGAGTTGTCTGAAACTGGAAAGAGGCAGCTGTCTTCCATCACTTGTGTCTGGAAGTTTACTTATTGTTTATTTTATGTCAGCAATCTCCTGCACGCTTTCTTATGAAGAGGGGACAGATATGTTTTGTCTGGAAAAAATCACCAGAGCAGAGATGTACAAAATCTATGTGAAGGATACCATGAGAATTATTGTGCTGTGTCCACCTCATTCCTAGATGACACTGTTGGCAGCTGAAAGCCAGACAAGAGGTCTTTGAACGTGGGGCCAGGTTATTTCAATGTCATGCTACATCATCTGCCATGTCAGGCCGAGGGCCGGTCAGGGCTCTCCTGGTCACCTGGATATACCCACCTCTCCCCACAAAAAAGAAAAACATTAGTCAGCAATATACACCGATGAATTGGGCAAGAGACAGTCTGTTTCTGCATATTTCTGGGATTGACAATATGTTTTTCTGCACTTCCTAGAAAAAGCCATTTTTTTCTCAACTAAGTAGCAACTGCATGGCTCAAAAATGCTGCAAGAATGAGAAGGTCTTTTTGCATAGCATTTGGTTTGAAGGTCACAGGCAATCAGAAAGTCACTGCCAAGTCCTTTAAGGTGCTTTGTTTTCCAAGACAGCAAAGAAAGACACTGACTTGTAACTAGTTCTGAAGGTCATCCTCTGCCAGTGGAGGCTGTGGAGGACACAGCATGAAAACACGCACGGGTGAGAGACAACAGCTTCAGTATTTCTGGATTAGTGCCGCTTCAGCTGGGATAGTAACTTGAGGTCGCTACCTGATTCTGTTTGCAAATCACTCTGGTGACCAGGGCCCAGAGGCATTTCTTGTTTGTAGTAGGCTTAAAGCAAACCATCACTCCATGTCACCAACTGGACCCAGCGGAACGTGCAGATCTGGCCAAACATCTGTTAAAATTCCCTGATAGAAAAGACCTTATCTTCTCATCAATGTTTCTGTCATAGATTTTAAGACCACTGCCAGGGTACTGCGGGTGGGACGCTTGTCTTGCATGCAGTAGGTGCCGCTTGGCGGATGGCGGCAGATCCGTGGGTGTCTCATTCCCCACCTCCAGGTCCTTCTCAAGTTCAAAGCTGAGCTCCTTGTGAGGAGTAGCTGCTAAACGCTCGCTTTTCCTGCAGCTGTGTATCTGCTGCCCTGACCTGGGCCGTTTTCTCCCCAGGGAGCTGTACTGGGGACAGATGTTGCCATAACTGGCTGAAGGGGTACGATGTGCTTCAGGAGGCAGAGATGGCCAAAGCACCCTTCAAGGCATGAGCTGAGGCTCCCACCCCAGACACCACAAAGGGTGATGCACCCCCAAAAGTCAACAGCCTCCTGTGGGAGAATATCTGCTGTAAGGAAACATAAAATTGGCTTCAAAGCAATCATAAAACTGGTCATTATGTAAGCAAAAGGGAGGAAAAGAAGGGAGGAGATGGAGAATAAGAAACAGATAAATGCAGTGAAGAAGAGTGAGATTTTATGTCTCCTTGCCTGGGGTGAACAGCAGGTCCCCCGCTAGGGTAACGGACTCATCCCCCATGGCAGCGAGGTAAAACTTGGGATTTTCTTTCAGATAAAAATAGCTTTTCTCTTTATAACAATGGGCTCTAAACTATTTTTAGGTTTGCTTCTCATCTGTCAAACGTAACATGGAAAGTGACGTTATGAAACAAGAATATTTAGAACATGTTAACGTGAGCCCAGGATAGTGGATCCTGCAGGGCACGGAACAGAGCCCAGCCCAGCTCCGAGGTGCCCGTCCCCGTCACCCTCCGGACGCCTGCTCTCCCCGACACAGCGCACGCTGACGCCGGTGACTCACGCTCTGTCTCTTCCTTACAGCTGACCATCAGGGTGTGACTTTCCTACTGACACTTGCCTTGGGACTTTACCTAACGCACAGTACCCCCAAGTATTGCTCTGCGTTTGTCTTCACTCATGCCTGTTGTACAATTCATCAGTGTCACCACCTTGAAACATCACCTGCTCGCGTTCACTGGGACACAATTCCACTGCAGGGACACACGGCAGGACATCTGTCCACCTCAGTCCTGGGAGCTGCTCTGAAGACTTCCAGAGCTGCTGTTGTGATACACGGTGGAATCTGTGGTCCCAGGGACGGGATTTATCTGCATGGGGGTTGGTGCTTCCAGGTGGTGCCTACCTCACAGTGTTCGGGGAGAGGCCAAGAGGCAGCAGGTTACAGTGCCACGCCCACGACATGATTCATATTCCCGAAGGTTCCACGTGTGCTCAAAAGTCATTTGCGTTTTTCAGTTGTTACATATAAATCCATTATATCCCTCCTGATTGGTGTGCATGTGTTTTTCTCTCATATTAGTGAAGCAAGTCTGTTTACTAATTCCCTGATAGAGGGACATTCGTCTTGCTCTTAACGGCTTTTACTCTTCAGATTTTAGATGTGAAGGCAGGGCCTGCGTGGGGCAGGTGCGCTCCCGGGACCCCTGGCCTGGCAGGCGTGGGGCGCGCTCAGCACCGCGGACAGCGGCAGGCCCAGCCTGCGGATTCCGCGGAGCTCTGTCACCCTGGATCTGTCATCCCTATCTAAAAGGTGGCATTTTCTAGTGACACTGATATCTACACACTTCTATTTTCACTGCTGTTAGTATACATTATTCCCTGGGGGTTTATTAAACAGTTTTTTACACTTCAGGCGTTTCACTTGAAAGCAACAAATATGTCTTGAAAACAGAGTATCTGAGTCTTTGTTAGCAGAGCATTAGTAAAAATACATTTCATTTAAATATACATGTGTTTAAATTTTTCTTCCATCTAAAGTTTTAAACCTATACTTTTAAGTTAAATGTCTTACCTATTTAATTTCTCTTACCTATTTAATTTAATTTAATAGGTATTTCTCTTACCTATTTAATTTCCCATTTCAATTGACATTTCATTATTTGACTATTAAAATACATTTTATTGTGTATATTTAAGATATACATGATATATTAACAGTAAATACATAATAAGATTAATATACACAATAATATTAATATCATTATGTTTTGACCTATGAATTCTGAAAGTATTTTCCCTATTTGTATTCTTCAGTGATTACAGCAAATCATATCAAAGCATAAGATAAAGCAGTAATTGAACTACAAGGAACTACAAGGAAATTAGAACATTTGAGTGGTATTCATGCTTCTCTAATTTATGCCTTAAATTGTATCCTCCTAAGAAACTAAGCATATTTCACAGTTTTGTACTTTTACTCTGCAATTTTATTTCTAGGTAATTTTCCTGACCTTTTTTCCAAGCTACGGACCATGCTACTTAATCCTCCCATGTAATTCTTCTGCAGTGACTGTGTTTTTCATTTCTGTAACAGTTATTTTGTGAGTTTTTAAACTTTTCTACCACTGATTACAGTGTTCTATTCCTGGAGTGTAATTCCAAATCACCTTGTTGTGGTACTGAGGAAAGAATCCAGTCATGGCCTACCTAGCCCTATACATTCAGCCCTTTTTATTTTTAAATTGTGACTGCTTTGTGGTCTTTTTCCATAATCTCCATATGCAAATTTTTATAGTTATTATCTTGCCGTTTGCTTTTTCTAGTTTGTCTTTCATGGAACTTTATTTTTGGTGGGCTTGATTATATTTGATATGTTTGGTTACCTTTGTAGGATGCTTTCTTTCCTAGAAAAAAACGTCTGCTGCAGTAACTCAGGGCTTACAGTAAAAACAGAATTCTGAATGTTTTGATACAGTAACAACCCTATAAATCTACAAAGCTATTTTAATACATTTATAGGTTTTGTTTGTACCTGATGTGTGACATCAGTGAGAAACCTTATTTCTTTTAATTGTTTTCAAGGTTTACTACTTAGGATACCTACTGATATCAGGAGGATTTACTGTTAAATTCTCCAATTCCAATATGTCTTAACATTACAATTCTCACAGATTCTAGGCAGTTAGTACAAAAGTTCCTATTTGGGCAGATGGGCAAATTCTTCCATGAAAAAGCATTATCACTATTATACTTACTTTCCTAGTTACCCTTCTCCCATTAATTTAAAAATGATGATATTCTACTAGCATTTTTAGGTATGTTATACTTTTTAGGAGTTTTCAAGTCAGCTTTTCTTATTGTCAATCCAGATAATCCACTATCCTCAATATAAGTGGAATTTCAATGTAATAATCTTTTGTTGATCATACGATAAGGTGGGAACGTATAACCATCATGTTGTTTTCCTAGTGTAAGAAACTGAAAGAGTAAATAAGATCCAAGATGTACAAAAGATATTATGAAAGGGGAAGAATCTGCTCGAAAGGAAAGAACATCTGGGATAGGGAAAAAGAGGAAAGAAGGGAAGGGGAAAATATATAATATATATATTATATATATTTAATATATATATTATACATAATATATATATTATATATATATACACATACATACATACACAAAAGATAACTAACATAATTATGCTACTAATTTCTATTAGTTCATTGAAAGAACAGTTTGTGCTTATATCATTGGATCAGTTTTTCATGCCTATCTCTTGTAACCTGAGCAACTTCTTTGAAGATAACAATATGCAATATATTAACAATTGTTAATCTCCTGTTATCTTGTTTTGAAATTCTGTGTAGGATTTTTTGGTTTTTCTTTTTAAAATAAACAAAGAATAAGGTAGAAGACACTGCTCTGCGTCAGCCACTCTTTCCTTCTAAAATTATTAGCAAGCATCTTTACGTATCAGCTCTTTCATTATGTACATAGAACGAGAGAGGGGAGCAGAAATAAAATTGCCACAGAAAATACATTTCCTGAAAATACTACAAAAATACTAGAAATACAACAAACCAGTAATTATAGAGACATGTAGAAAGATGTGTGTAAATTACTCTATGTCTATTAAGGAACAAATTACTTACAGGTGAAGTTAACAGAGACTTTTGAGGAAACAGAATATTTGTAAAATATGTAGGATTTAAACTAAAATTTTCTATATTAAAAAGTATGTGTTTTTAAGACTTTATTCAGTTTTTCAGACCATATTACTACTGATATTACTTTAAATATATTACCAATTATCTCTGTAATTTAGGATTGATACTATATGTAAAGGAGTTAAGATTAAAACTAAAACATTACGATTAAATTTGTAATGTAATGCCTAGACTCTTGTTAGATGCTTAATATAGTTACTAAGTTATTTCATTGTATATGTATGAGTATTATTCTGTATCATGGTGAATTATTTTGAGGGAAGGGAGTTAAAATTGTTTTGAGTAGGGAAAAATATTAAAACAGCAAAATTTTCCTGCATCTAATATGTGCCTCATGTAATAGTAGATATTCTTAGATAAATTACTTAAGAATAGTTCCTTTCATTGTACAAATACTTCTCCCAGGCAAATGTATACACATTCTGTCTTTAAAGTAGGCCAAAGCTATACTGATTTCTTTACTTTGATTATTCTTGCCATTAGTGGCTGGTTGGTTGCTGTTGGAAGTGAAACAGAGCAATATGGATGCTAAGGAGTCTTGAGTTGGGGATGTGAAGGCTCCTCTTCTTTCAGCTCCTTTGCTAAGAGCTTATTTGCTGCACTTGGTCGCAGGAGATGTCATAGGGTAACTGAGAAAACCACATATAATCCACGTCCCTAGGAAGGCCCTGCCTTGTACTTTAGCACAAAATTCTGATGCAAAACAAGGTCCCCAATTTCAGTACATTTTTTGATAAATGATTCAAATTCTTGGCTCCAGAAAAAGGGTGAAAGTTGCATGACTGAGGAGGACTCATAGATATCGCAACAGTACATTTATGTAAAAATTAACTTCAGGTGAGGAAAATGAATGGAAGGCAGGCAAAATATTTCTCATGGAAAGAACTGTTGCATTCTTTGGAAAGTGTCAGGCATTGGGATTATATAAAGCTGGTACCTTTTGGTATAGAATTAAATAAACACAATTTAGTAAAAAGAAAAAACACTGACTACTATCAAGAAACAGAGAATGTTTTTGAAGATTATAGGCCTTGTAGAGATGCTCACCATTATTAGCTGTCAGAGAAGCACAAACCAAGCCACAGCATAAAAGAACAATAACAGCAATGGGAACCAGGTGATGAAATTGGAGCCCTCATACAGCACTGGTGCGACTGTCAACAGTGCAGTCATCTGAAACAAAGCCTGGCTCTTCCCCAAATGTCAGACATAAAGGTACTACATGATTCAGCACTTCCACTCCAATGTAGATATTGTATTTTTTTTATGTAAATCCTTATGCAAGAATGCTCACAGAGGTATTATCCATAGCAGCCAAAGTGTGAAAATAACTCAATGTCCATGAAATAAAACATAGTATTCTACACAATGCAATATTAGTCCCTGAAAACATATTGATGTAGGCTGAATCATCATAAATGAATCTTGAAAACATTATGCTAAGAGAAAGAACACTTAAGTCACAAAGGTGCACAGATTTTGTGAATCCATTTATACAAAAAGTTTTTTTTTTTTTTAAGGGCAAATCTGTACAGGAAAAAAAAAAGCCATGAAGGGTAGTGCCTTGCTGGGTCTGGAGGTGACGCAGAGGGGAACTGGGAGGTACAGCCCAAGGGCTGGGAGCCTCTTTTTGCAGTGATGAAATGACCTAAAATGTACCATAGTGATGGGTGGACCCCTCTTATAATAAAGCGAACACTACCAAATTTTAAGTTGGGATGTTGTAATATGTGAATTATATCTCAGCAAGGCTATTTAAATGCAGGGCAACCTGTTAAATTTAATTTTCAGGTAAACAATACATTTCCTAGACTTAATATAAGTATGGTACATGCTGAAGACGCATATTAAAATTACTTGTTTTTTCAAACGTGAAATTCAAATTTACAGAGTGTCTTACACGGCAATCCCATGGGTTATAGATAAGACAGATTCATACACAGAAAACCAGAAAGCCCTCATAAGCAGGTAAAAAATTTTAAAGCTTATACATTGACACTAACTGGTCAGAATATGGAAAAGGAGGCAGGAGGAACAAAGCTTGTGCTATTTCATGGTAACCTCAATAAATTGCAAGCTTTCCAGAGCCCGGTGAGGGGCACATTGTGGACCCCGTCACCCTGCCTGGGGCTTTTCTCTACCGGTTCTCTACCTGCATCGTAGGAAGGCGGGAGCAAGATGGCCTGGGGGACTTTGGCTGGGGAGGCCGCAGTCCCAGAGGTCTCAGCAGAGCGGGGCCACTCTTCTGTGGCAAGCTATGCCGAGAGGGCTGGAGATGAGAGAAAGGTGCTTTTAAAACCTCGTCCTGTCACCCTGCCCCAGAAAATGAGATGTAGGTAAATAAGTGCGGGGTGGTTTTGTGGAGGAAGGACTGTGAAGACTGGATCAGAAGCTCTTACTTTTTGAAGAGCAGCTCCTAGCAGCTTACTGGATAAATGTACACTGGGAAGAGCAGGAGACTGGGACCCATTTGACCAGAATGTTGACAAGGCGTTTTAATGGCGTTAACGGATTAACTGTTACTGAAACTTCCTATAATGGATATGCACAGAAAATTACTTTATATACCCAGATAACATCTACGGAACCCCTACTAGATACAAGTTGCAAGACAGGCCTTGGGAAATTTGTAAGTAAATTAGACAATCAATCTTCTCAAGGTTCCTAGAGGCAAGTTCAGAACAGGGAACATAACAAATATTCCCATGGCACAGTGCAAATATTATACCATAGCACACACTGTCTTGTATTTACTTTAGCTGTTGCTATTTCAGTTTAAGTCCTGTTTTCCTCCCCAAATTCCATTACTTCTTATTCGTCTTTCTCTTAACCTTCAAATGTACAGTGTCAGTGTCCTTTAAAATTGTTCATTGACTGCATATTGTGAATCGAGTAAAGTTCAAATAACTCACTACAGCTGCTAACTTTTCCCAGTGTGACTCTCTCCCGCCCCTTCAGGCTCAGTTCCAATCTTTGACCCTGATGGGCCTTAAATTCCAGCACACACACAAATTTTTATTTCAAAACAACAACAAAGTTTTTTAGAATCACATATTTCTTCTGAGCAGGGAGATTATGTTAAGCAAATCATCCTTTGTTCTTTAAAGCATGCAGAAGGGTAGGAATAAAAAGAGGCCCAGAGCTGTCCCAAGGCTGGTCCTGCGGACACACACTGAGGAAGCTGCCCGTGTCGCACTCCCGGAGGAGGAAAGGTCAAGGGGATTTGAGGAAGAAGAGGAAGGTGGGGAGTCAGCGTGCTGGGATTCGCACCATCACCTCTATCCTACCATCTCCAGATTGCTACACCCTCAGGACAGCGTACTGCACTCAAATGGCTCCCAAGATTGAATGAAGGATGTGGAAATTGAGGCGGTGACAGTTTCACGGCTCAGTCAAGATGATGAGGAACAGGGAAAGCACCCACAGGACCGCTGCCCAGTTCACAGAAATTAAATTTCGGAACTAGAAGTGACCGTGAAACTGTAAATCTTCCTAAGAACCGTGGGCAGGGATTTGACATCCAAAGCGCACAGGATGAGGAGATCTCCAGGGCAGAGGAATCTGATGGGTAAACTACACTCGTCGTACCCATAAATAGTTTGTGCAGGACCCTGAGTTCATACAGAATTGCTTAGCCGGCCTCCTACGAAAGTCAGTGAGATGCATTGCGGCTGCACGTGCTGGAGCTAACATCTGGGCAAAACCGAAAGGATTACAGAGCTCCACAGGGGAGCAACACAATACCGTTTCTCCTTGACTGCTACAGAGCCTGCCTCATCACCAAATCACCTGGTGTTAGGGAGGCATTAATTCTGGACCCTTCAGGCTTGCGTGTGAGCAGGTGTCACCCATTATACTTCCCTCTGGGGACTTCTGAACGTGATAAAGATCAAGGGTCAGTCCAGCAAACGGGAAATGGCCGGTCAGACTCACCCTCCTCCCACTCCTCCCCGTAGACATGAATGACCCTGTCACCAGCTGCCCTTCAGAACAAAATCTCGACTACTGTTAATTCGAGCTGCACAAACCTTTTCATGGATCATAAGAAAAATACAAGGCTGATCACGAAGAACAACTTCAAAGCCTTTTTAAGAGGGAAAGATAACTTTGAACATTCACCATTCCAAACATTGACCAGTGAATAATATGCATTTGGGGGGTAACATTTCTTCCTAATGAAAATGCGCTGGTCCAGTTTATGACTTTCATTCATTACCAGACTGAAAGTTGCACAAATGGCAAGGACTTTCCTCCCCGGTCACAGAGTTGGCCGCAGAGTCAGCCTGTGACATACGGTTGATAGTCACGTGGCTGATTAAGCAAAGGATGTCACCCTTTATATCACTCTGCTGGTCACTTTCATTCCCACAAGCAAATTACTGAGACCTGAAGGAACATGGCCAGGTAATCAACAAGTATTCTTAAAAAAACGCTGGTTGGTATTTAGTGCTTCGTATACCATACGTATAGTTCTAGGCACATGATCTCATTTATAGACCTAATTTTTACAGGCTCTGGACTTTAAGATGTGTCCTAAGTCACAGTAAACTGATGAGTTGGGATGGGAAACTAAGTCTCCCTCACCCCAAAAAAAGACCAATGTCCAAAGTGTCCCTATTTAAATGTGCAGACCCTGGGGCCGGGGATGTAGCTCAGAGGTGTGAGCAGCTGCCTGGCAAGCGAAAGGTCATGAGTTCAATCCTGGTGCCAAAAAAAAAAAAAGTGCAGACCTGTCCAAGGGCACAGTGACCCTGGGTTGTAAGACAGAAGTCACCAAGACAAAAATTTCTGCTGTTATTTTTCTTTCCACTGTCACGTATAAAACTTATATGAAGTCTTATGTAGACACAGATGATTGTACAATGTGAGTCCTGGAGTTCCTGCCTTGAGTACCCTTTATTACCAGCACCATGCCAGTTTAGGATGGTACAGAGGGTCCCCACCTTACAATGGTTTGCTAAGCTCACAAGTTTTCAAGTGTATGATGACGCAAAAGGAAAGTGCACAGAGTGGAAACCATGCTTCAAATCTCAGGTCTTGACCTTTTCCCGGGGGTAGCCATTTCCGGTAGTATTCTCTGCTTGGACGCTGGGCAGCAGCTGCAAACCACAGCTATAATTCAGCCATGGGCTCCCGGGAGAAACGAGGTCACAGCGCCGTGTGCCATGGTCCACGCAGGGACATACGGGAGGCTAAGTATTCTAACTCTCAACTCATGATACTGCAACTTGAGAAGGGTTTAGCAGGGCTCAGCCCACATAAATTAAAGAGCCTCTGCGTTTGTTTCTGCCAAGCCTGGCCCCATTGCTGAGTCCAGAGCCCTACACACTGAGAAGGGGTGCTGATCGGTGACGCTGGAGGGCACCTGCTCAAGTCCTGCTCACAAAGGTTTCGTCCCAGCATCTTGGAGACGGATTTGTGCTATTGCAAGATTATAAATTCCTAGACTATATCCAGCTTTGACTATCACAGAAGTTTTAGCTTGGGATCAGTGGATATTTAAGTAAGGAGACATACTTTGGATAGTGTTCAACGTGAACACTTACCTTCAGTAAATCAAACCTATAATCATAATTACTTTCCTTGAATGATAGAGAAAAATGCCAAGCTTATTTAACACACACACGTTTCCTCCTTATCCTACAATTCATTCTCAGTAACGACGCCAACAAAAATATTCCAGTGCAAAGAAAGAGTGTGTGCAGAAGCTGTTAGCATCTCATTAGGACAGATGGTAGCTATAGATGGGAGAAATTTCCACAGAGACCTAAGGAGAATAACTGGACAAAATCGCTGCAGTGTTCTGCTGGGAGAATCTGGCAAAGAGAAACAGTGTGTGGATTCTGAGATGAAATCATAGACTTTTCACCCAAATCAATTAGTCTGAATTTCATTTGTACAGTGAGCACTCTGGATATCCTAAGATTTTCAAAGAATTTAAAAATTCACTGAAAAATAAACAAAACTGGTGCTAAACATATGCTTTACTAAAATTTTGTATTCTCAATTACATGTTTACCTCTCTGTAAAACTAGGTTTCAGTAATGGAGAGCTAACTTTTAGCATTAAGGGGGTTGTTTCTGACCTATTTCCATTTAGATAACACTGACCTCTTGGTCACCCTTCCAAAAGCGCTTGAAATAACTTTACTCAATGATTACTCAAAAAATTCTAAAACTAGAAAGTGAAACTTGGAAAGAGCTACATCATTTCCAAGCCAAGAAGAGAATTATTTTCATCCCAATGTAATCACATTTATAAAGCAAAGGTGAAATTTTGATTAAAACTTTTTTTTATCAATGACTCTGAATAGTAAAAAAAGATGTTGTCATGAGTTACTTTATTTTTGTCATGATTGTTTTGTAACCTATACGAGGTTCTACATTTTCATTCAGTTGAACCTGCTAATGGCCTCACCACGGCTTCTTTGTGCGTGTGAATGGCAGATATGAGGTGTTTCTAAAAGGCCTCCCTATTGGCGGATCAGTTTCCTTTCCCACAGCCTCTTCTCCACCCCTCTTCACTTCACTGGTCCTTCAGTCTGGTCCTGAGCTCACGCCAGGAAGAAGTACAGGTGGAAAAGCCAGGGGTCCGCCCACTCTGGCCTAAGTCTGCTGTGCAAAATCCTCCAGAGATGGGAGTGGAGGTAAAGGAAAATCAAAGGTGTTGTGCTCTGGATTTTGGGAAGCGGCACCAAAGGGAGAAAGGGAGTGAGAGTGTCATAAACAAAACTTCCACCCCATCCTCCTCCTTTACTCTGCCTCTACCAGCTTGAATCGCACGTACACACACACACACACACACACACCATACTCACAGCAACTTGCACCTGCCAGGCAAACTGGACCCCCCAGGCTGCAGTCTCCCAGAGTCCGGGGGCCCCTGGCTATGAATGACCATGTGCGTCCTCAGGCAGCGGCTCCTGACCAGTGCTGAGACACCCAATTCCCTGGCGGTCCACACCGGTCTTGAACCGGGGCGCTTTCAGAGCCCAGCATCACAGGTCTCTGGCTTTGGGATGGGTCCCCGGGGGGCTGGAGCCTGGCTGGGTTACGCAGTGGCAGCCATGGTCTGTGCCTGCTCGGCTGCCCCTTCTGTCCCTGTCCCTCTGCTCCTCTCAAGTGGAGGAGCTCAGCTGTGCCACAGCCGTCTTCCACCATGTGTCTCTCCCGGGAGCCCACTGATCCCGGCTGCAACCGGAAGCAAATTAAACCTCTCCCCGTTTCAGGCTGTGAGTGCCAGGTGTTCCGTCGTGGTGACAGAGAAGTGACCAATATACTGCACAGAGGAACAGCATGACACGGTAACAATGAAGAAACACATCATTCAGTATGGGTGAATTTCAAACTAAACAACGTTGAACTAAAAAGATCAAAGGCATAGAGAAATATGCATTAATTTAAATAAATTCTGACAAAACTATGAAATTAATTGCCCCTTATATATGTATATGATGAAGGTAAAGAGATAAACAGGAAATATCTACCAGTTTGGGCTGGAAAGAGCACAAGGGTGTTTGAAAACTCCAGCTCACCGGGATTGTCATTTTAAACTGGGGTTGAATATGTTACAGTTTTGCTATTTTCCTAAAGCTATACATACATAGGATGTACATTATATTAGAACATTTTATAAGTTTTATAACAAGCTGAAATATGGAAAAGAAAGCATGGAATACCACATTCGGACAAACGCATCCTAACACCTACCTAGCTACTGTAATTTTTATTTATGAGAAGATTTCCCAGGGTTATAGATTAAAAACCAGTGGTCAACTTAACGCCAGCATTAATTTGCTGCTGATTTCACCTGAGGAAAGTTGCCAGCATAACTGGACATGGAGAAGGAGAAGTCAGTGTGTTGAGGCGTTAGTGCGTTGAGGCATTGTGGGTTCTCCTACATGTTGCTGTTTGAGCCATTGGTTCTCCTGGAGAAGCTCTGGTCCTCACATCCAGCATTGCTCCCTGGCTTTGGAGGGGAAGATCTGTGCCGCTTGGTCTCCAGGATGGACTCGTCACTCTGGCTTCCTGGCATGTACTCGACTGTGCTTATTGTCAGAGGAGCTCGGGGCTTCCGTGTCGCTGAGGATGGCTGTGGTGCTTTTCAAGACAGCCCTGGTCTTTGTTGTGAGTGTGACTTCGCGGCTCCAGAGTAGAACCCTCAACCTACCAGCACAGCTCCTTCACCCTTCTGGCAAAGACTTTCTAGCTTCCACCACTGACCTTCGGGCCTTCCCAGCACGGATCCATAAAAGAGACTGGCGTGAGTCCTTCTTGTGGGCTCTAGACCTCCAGTTAGACTTGTGGAAGCTCATTGTCATGAGCTCTGGGTCTTCATCTGGACTCATGTGGGACGTTGCTGTGGGATTCAGCCCCCTGGCTAAATAGTCTATGTTTTCAGTGTTGTGGACAGATTTCCTGCATTTTCTTGTGTTAACTCAGGGTGACCATCATAAAAATAATGTTATAAACTCCATGTCCTGATTCTAATTGTTCTCTGCACAACCCCTGACTACAACACCCAGAAAATTATCTTTGACATTCATTGAAGAGCTCAGGCACTAATCTAACAGGTGTCCCTTTCCTAACATTAACAATGAAACAAATACTGACAACAATACAGTTTTGGGAATCCTTTCCACCAGCAATGTGACTGCGGCTGGTGTAACCTGAAAGAGTTAACCCGCGGTGAAAAGTTGAGGGCAATCTTAGTCTTTTCCCCAAATTGGGGTTCTAATTAGAAAATTCAGTGTCTCCTAGACTCTAAACACGTTCCATTCATCACACTCCTTTCTTTTTTGATTTGCTACAAGACAGAACAAGAACATCTGAGGCCACAGGAAAGATCTGTTCTGTCCTTTCTTCCTAGTACTCTGGTGCTTATTAACAAAAGCGCCTGACTCTCCACTGCTTCTTACTAACTGTACTGTTTCTCCCACTTCAGAGCAGAAATCAAGCAGCCAGCTCTGTGCCACTTGGCCTCCGCTCTTCCTTACCACATCTGGCTGGGATTTCTAACCCATCCTGCGTCTTCGTCAGATGGACGAGATCTCCCAGCAAAGTGACCAGCAAGGGTGAGGGGTGACAGGTACAATACCCACGGAGTTGCTGATCATAGGCGAGAACAGGAAAAGTACATGGTTGCTTTCAGTGATTTCCAATGAGCAGTAAGGCTTCCGGATGTGCAGGATTCAGTAACGTGAAGATTGAAGCATAAGCGAACGGGTCACTGATGCCAGGTGACGCGGTAAAACACAGCTGTGCCTTCCCAGAGACCTGCATATGAGTTAAACACTCAGGGCCTTACATTGTTACTCTCTGCGCTTGGTTTCTGTTCGGTGGCCTTTTTCTTTATGCCAAGACCTGTTTAACTAGTATATGTTTCCAGATGATCTGGAGCTCAGAACATACCTTCTACTGTGTTCAAAATTTTGGGTCAGTCTTGTGCACATAAGGAAATATCTAGCATCTCAGTAGTTTTGCAACAACAACAACAACGAAAAAAAAAATTGGAGCATCAGTTTAACAAAGAGCCCACGTCGGCTCCCAGTCTCCCACTCATGGAGTCACTAATGGCGCATATTGTGTGTCCAGACCTGACCTAGGTGGTGGGGCCAGTGAAGGTGTCCTTCTTCCCGGAGCCCGAGTGCTGCTCTCTGGCAGAAGCTTCCTCCGCAGGACGGGCAGCGCTGCAGTGACAGGGAGGAAGCGGCACGTGCAGAGGTGCCGAAGGAAGGTAGAAGCCATCTGGAGTTAAAGCCCCGGATAAACCTGAGGCCTCTGGCAGGTTTCCAACCTCTTCTCTGTACATACCAGGCTGATCCAAAACTATGGCGTACATTTAAATTTTTAAAAAGGTAAAGACACGTTGTTATGAAGCCTCCACAAAGTACTCCTCCTCACTTCAGACTTGGTCTCGCCGCTCTCTGATATAGCTCTGAAAGTCCTCTTTCCTGAGCGTCTTTGTAAGGTGTGATTACAAAAAACGAGAAGCCAAAGACAGAACAAAACCATGATGCTGCTGCTGCCAAGGATCAGCCGCCACACCACAGAAATGCAGGCTCAGCAAAGCAGCCTGGCGAGTTCCTATCCACCACAGTCACTGCAGCAACACTTCGCCACTTCTGGGTCTTCTCCAAGTCAAAATGAGCATGCATGTTAGCGGCTCGAATCCATCCGGACACTGACTCTACAACTCTACAACTCTACAGCCACGACCCTACAGCTAAAGACACTCCAGACTTCCAGAACTGCTTCAGAAAATGTCAAGAATAACAGCATGAGTGCGTTCCGAGCGGGGGAGTATTCTGAGGGGATTAATGGCAATGTGTCTTCTATTGCGATAATTTTTTTTATTTTAAAAAGCAAAACAGAAAAAAAGGATAGAAATGATACAGAATTAAAAAAAAACAAGTAGGAAGTTAATGATAGTTAATATGTTGCATGTTGTTATCTTAGAAGCAGTTGTTCAGGTCACAAGATTTAGGCACCAAAATAATCAAACAATGACAGCACAAACTCTTCTTTTTAATGAACAGAGGTTGACAGTATAGTTACCTATCTTGTATACAAATACATACATACCTTTATATGTGTTTACCAACATATATATAATATTTTCTTCCTTTCCTCCTATCCCATTTGTTTTTTCCTTTTTATCATGTTCTTTTCCTTTCATTATTACAAAATCTATTGTACATTTTGGATCTTATTACTCTTTCAGCTTTTCATTTTTTATTTTTTTATACTAGGAAGACAATATGATATTTATAAATGTGACTTTTATTTATTTCACTTATAAGTACAGTCTCAAGTTGCATCCATTTACCTATAAAAGCCTCAAGATTATCCTTTTTTATAGCTGAGTAATACTGGATTTTATGAAAATACCACATCTTTTTTATCCATTCTGTATTTGATGAGCATTTGGGTTGTTTCCAAGAATTAGCTATTACAAATTGTGCTGCTGTAGTCATGGGTGCATCTAAGTCACTGTGGCAGGACAGTTTCTATTTTTCTGAGAACATAGCCAGAAGGGCAATAACTGAATTGAATTGGACCTCCAATCCTAGTTTTTTGAGGAATTTCCACATTGATTTCCATAGTGGCTGCACCAACATTCCCACCAAGAATGGAGAAGTGCCCTTTTTTTTATTCTCTGTTTTTAGCCAAAGTCCTGCCAACATTTGTTATCAGTTGATTTCTTGATGGCAGCCATTCTTTCTGGAATGAGATGGAATCTCAATGTTGTTTTAATTTGCACTTCTCAAATGACCACTGATGTTGAGTATGTATTCGTATATTTATTTACCATTTGTATTTCTTCATCTGAGAAGTGCTTATTCATCTCAGATGCCCATTTTTAGACTGGGTCTTTGATTTTGTGGGGCTTGATATTTTTCAGTTCTTGATCTGTTCTAGACATGTCCTTTGTCTGAGGGACAGCTGGCTAAAATTCTTCCCATTCTGTGGGTTTTCTCTTCACCCCATTGGTGATTTCTCCTGAAGTACAAAACCTTTCTAATAAAATGAAATAAATAATAAATGAGATCCCAGTTGTTGATTCTTTGAGGTACTTCCCATGCAGTTTGCATTTTGTTCATGAACTCTTTGCCTACCCCTATGTCTCCAAGATTCCTACCTACCTTGTCTTCCAGTAGATTTAGTGTTCCTGTTTTAATATTTAGGTCTTTGATCCATTTTGACTTTAGTGCATAGTGATAGGCATAGGTCTACTTTCGGTCTTCGGCATGTGGAAAGCCAATTTCTCCAGCACCATTAGTCATCTTGGCTACTTTTCATGCTGATTCCTGTCATCAAAATTTCTATTTAACTACAACTGCTTTTAGGATAGTGGTGTGTGAGTTCCTTCACTGTACTTCTTTTCCACCTCGAGTCTTAAATTGAAGTTCTTCAGAGTTTAGTGGCTAACAAGTTAGACTTAATTTGGTCTGGTGAGAGTCACAAATGTGCAGTATCTGATGTATTTGAATTCTCCCAAGTCAATGGCCAGTCTGGCCAATCTTGTCTCCATCTTTTATGATAAATTAATGCATCCCATGCTGAGTATATGGTTTGTATCGTATTAATAGTTCAATCCACACTATTTGAATGACAACTACAGTCTCATGGGTTTTAGGGAAATACTGATTTCTTCTGGGAAAATGCTCAGACTACTAAATGCACATCAAACCCCACAGGAGCCCAATTTAAACCTTCGAACATTTAATTAAAAAGTCTTCTTTTTAGTTGGTTGGCAAAACAATTTCCTTGTGAAAATCTTCCATGAGAGAAGTGCCACTGGACAGGCACAATAGTAGAGCTGGACAACGCTTTCTCCAGGTCCACCCTTCACCACAATCTGAGTCACCCTCATCAGAGGGTCTGTTGTACATTCTCTGCTAGTGGTCACCAAAGACACAACACACGTACGTGTGCGCACACACATACGCGCCTTCCTCAGGAATTTTCTGTGTTTCTAGAACCCAAAAGGAACAGAAGCCTAGTTGTAAATATTGCACCTAATGCTATTCCTTGCCCCAGGCTGGCTCATGGCCACCTGCGGGCTCAGTACTGCCCAGGTGGAGGACAACTCAGCTGAGACCTCTATGGGCTGTGTTCAGCAGACTGAGACCCTGTCCTGAGCTACCTCTGGGTGCCTTCACCACAGGACTCTTAGAGCCTCTTAGGGGCGTGCAGCCCGCATGTCTTCCTCATAGGCCTGAACACAGCATGTGTACCCAGTCTGTTACCAGGGACCTGATTTCCCTTTCTTCCTCTGGCGACATGCTTCTGACTTCCGGGTGCTCTCAGGAAGGCCATGCACGCCCTAGCCTCCTCTGTCCACTTCCTTACCAGCTGTCTCAGACCTGGCACTTTGCACAGCTAACCCCATCCGCAGGAAAGCTGGCATCTCCATCACCCCGTTGGCTGAAGGAGTCTGGGAAAGGTGAGCCCCACTTGATCTTTGGGTCCCTCTGCTGTCAGTGCCCAGCCTGGCTTGGGATCATTAGACAGGGCTTTAGACCAAATGCTGTTCCCTTTTATTCTTTTGTTTTGCCTAATAAGGCTGGGACAGCATTGTTTGGAACATAATTGCCACCTTGCTGTCACATTTTGAGGTGAACAGCAATCTTTACGGCACATCCCAGCGGCACTGCTGTGCGTAACCTTACTGATAATCACACAAAGGCAGTAAAACTGGTTGACACAGAACCACCTGAGATGCAGGTGAAGCTGAGATGTGATCACAGCTGGAAGCAGGACAGTGACCACTGGAGTGGGAGCAAATGTTATTCCAGCAGGTAAACTGATTCACAGGATTTCAACTTGACCTGCAAGTCAACTTAAGTAACTCGTTTCTTCTGGATATATTTCCTAGTTTCAGAATGATGTGTACAAAATTCTTAGATTGCGAGCTTGAATCTCTCCCCCAGCATGTACATTGCATGAATCTGAGTGTCTGCCACACAGCTGATTCATTCAGCAGACACGGAATTGATTCTATGTGCCATGGGTGGAAAGAGAAAGACAGGAGGAAGGCAGGGAGGAGAAAGGAGGGAGGGGAGAGATTTCAGTCAAATAGAGAAAAAACCCAAAGAAGAGCATTTATATTTCTCCAAAAATTAAGGGGTCATTTAGCCACAAAAAGAGCAGCCAATTGCCGCACCAGTTAAGGGTCTATGATTACAGGTAACAAACCTGTTCTGGCAGATTTAAGCAAAAAAGACACTTATGGGCGGGGATTGCTTTGAAAGAACCAGCAGGCTGGCCAGAGTGTCTTTCTGAACAGCCAGGCAGCCTGTGCTGGGACAGGCTGGGACATCCCTCAGTGATGCTCTTCCCGATGGACAAATTCCAACCATGACAATCCCTTGACATTCTCTTCCTGAGAGCAGAACTGCAAGAAGACAACATAGGTTTGTCCTAGCTCGAGATTTCTGCCCATTGCTGGCCTCCAGACACTCTCTGGTGAGCTCTGAGAGGAAAGCAAGACAGACAGATGTCAGAAGATGCGCTGTCCAGTTAGGCTGCAGCTACATTGCAGAGTCCTGAGGAATCCTCAATCGCATGCATCGGCCAGCTTTCCCAGGCAGAAGGCAGCATCCCTGCACCACCGCTGCTGAGGAACAGGGCACAAGGGGCACAAGGGGCACAAGGGGCACAAGGGGCACAAGGGCTGTTAACCAACTCGCAAAGTCAGCAGCCAGTGCACGGGGGACCACCAACAAGCTCTCTGGTAGCCTAGACGTCCTGGGGCCCAACTTGGTGAGAAATAGAAATGATCGGATTCCTACCCAGGCCTGGTGTTTCTCTAGTAAGCACGGTACGCTGATACAAGCTGGCGAAATGCTGAAATACCCGCCACCAAACAGTGAGCAGCCACGGACTAGCTGCTGTCACAGGACACCACTTTGGACTCTGGCTTTTAACTCAGATCCTCGAATCTTTCTCCAGGAAAACTGGAGTTTACTCCCGGCCCCTGAGGCCTTACAAGCACTCTGCCTGAGGACGGTGCTATTGCTTCTGATTAGCTGCTGTCAGTTCCATACCAGCAAAATGCATTCAACTCCATCCTTGTTTCTATTTGAGTCTCAGGGAAGATATCAGGACTTAAATAATTGGGTCCACTTTACAGTTCCAAATTATCTGTGCAATATTTCAAATAAAAATAGCTGGTTATTACCTTCACTATGGTCTTAAAAAATAACTGATAAAAGCAATTTACCTCTTGGCCCACAGAATCTGTGCTTCAGTGAATTTTCCATTTTGGCATTTTTTCATGTTTCACATTCTCCCTAATTTATTAGAAGCATTAATCTAATGGGAAGGTGTGTCTGCGCCACAGTGGGAAAAAATGCAAAGTACAGAAGGATAAAATGTCCTTTACCATTAACCATGCTCTGGGAGGGACCACACCCCAGGAAGATCATAAATCACAGAAAAAGGTTTTCCCAGAGGACTCTGCAGATATTGTACTTTTTTATCTCTACCACTATAGTGCTTACTTTTTATTTGGGCTCCACTTTCTCATGTTATAATGCATTCATTTAAATGCAGATTATGTTACTCTGTTTAACATCACCAGCCTATCAGACAAACACCTGTGGATAAATATAAATTAACCTGCCTCCGTATTCAGTGGTTAGCGCTGAGCTTGCCACAATTATCAACTTGCCCCCAGGGTCACTCCTTTCTTTAAAAATCATTCTTGTATTAAGGACCCGGTTCAGGATGAGATCACCACACATGATCATTCAGTGTACTGTGTCCCTCATTAATAGGACAAGCTTGGCCACGTCCCCAGGGACAACCCACACTGGGGAGAAGTGCCGTTCACAGAGGCCCTGATGTTAGTGTGACAGACCCCGGGGCCCTGTCCCAGAGATGTGTGGGGAGCTTCCCGGCAGGAGAACACAGGTGGGGATCACAAAGTGACAGCCAGTGGAAGCCCCCTAGGAGACAGCGGGCTCTCGCCATGGAGCCTCACGGAGGATGGGCCTCAGCCCCGTCTGCAACCTGAACCGAAACCAGAAGAAATCCACATGGAGGCAGCGACAGTGTCTCCATCACGAGCTCAGAAAATCAGAATAACACACTATGTGCCCACTGTGTAGCTGCATTCACTAGAGAATATTGCAGTTCACATTTACAGCTGATCGGTGACAGAGGTGACCCTTCCCTCTTAACAGGTGATGGGCACAGATGACATTATCCCCAGCTGTCGCCATGGGGTCTGACTCCTGCTATCTTAGCCGGAAACCAGAAGCGTGCACCTAACCTCATACCGAAGCTCCACTGCACGCAAACGGAAGCGTCCAGCTCACCTCACGGTCCCTGTGTCTGAAGGAAGGGCCCGCAGACGGAGACTGCCCAGCCCCAAATTCAAATCTCACGTCTTAAATACCAAATTTCAGGTAAGTTTTTCTGAATTTAAAAGTCAGCATACGTGTCCTGATTGGCCAATTAATTTCACAGCATCTCATAGTGTTCTGCTATGCATTCAACACTATAAAAGTACCTAGAAACCATCTTTCTGCGTGGCCAGACAGCCCTCTGCCGTCTACGGTCACAGGGCTCTGCCCACAGAGAGCTCGCGTGCAGCCCGCACACAGCACGTAATGAACACGTGTGGACTCCGTGCTCAATCTCTTAAGTCGGTCCGCGGCATGAGGACACCCTTGCTCACATGCACGCCATCCCCCAGGAGCCTGATCTCCCAGCAGCACAAGTGGGTGTCCTACGTGCCGGCTTGCACGGGACGGGCTTCGCTCTGGGTTCTGGATCCACGTGCCCCGAGGAGCTGCCCGATTAGCTTTGGAGAGGCAGAATGTGCACCCCACTGCTGTGAAGACCATTCTCCTCTTGGAGATACACGTCTCACTATGGGTGGCACTGGCATAAAAGCCATCCGCTTGACCCACGTAACGCTGCAGATTGTGGGGCTAGTGCCCCAGAACTGGGATATGATAATGTGATGAACCCAAACCCCAAAGTGGGGTGACCTGCTAGGGTACCACACACTGGAGCCCAACAGCGCTACTACAGTTACGTCTCTGTCCTATGGCCTGCAAGCAAAATGGGGTGCATTTTAGGAAGAAACAGAATGTGTTTTGAGCATTGGAAACAAGCTTCTATCAGATATTTTGTAGAATGTTCCAGGACAGAGAAATGGTTAACAGTTGTGTGAGAAAATGCAAAGAAAGAATAATGGCTGTGATTTAATTTCCAGTTATAGATTTCTTTATTAAAACTCAGAGATCTAAAGAACCATAGGCTTTATATCTCCCCCCAAAACATACCTTCTTAGATTACTAAAATCCCCCTGTAGAAGATTCCACTGACCACACTTTCCTGAGAGCTCCAAGCTAATCATTCAGCCCACATGGGACCCTATGTCTTGCTCTTTCGTTAATCAGTCAGTCATGCCTCTGAAAGGCATCTCTCTTCAATCCTCTGCCAAAGGTCTCAAGCCTATGTCTTTCTATGAAAAAATACTTACACAGCTTATAAATTTCAGTTTCCTCCTCTATTTCACTGTTGCCAAAGAGATCATTTTCAAAATCAGTCAGGAGGTGTGGAATGGTGAGACACGCTGATTCATTCTGAGCCTCCTTCCAGTAGAAATGGGTACGTTACAAAATGAAGTGTACCTTCAATTCGACAAAAAGGCTCTTTTAATAATTCCCAATACACCCTGTAATCATTGCGTCACCTTGTCTTCACAACATATCAGACAAATCAAATCGGAAGACAAAGGAATGCTAATCCTGGCGCAAAATTACATGTTGAGTAAGTCAACTATTAAAACGTGTGTATTTCACAGACTGAGATCTGGAAAAGTCTGATTTATAGGATCCACAAAGAAATCCCAGAAGAAAGAAATCTCTTTGCAGACAGTTATATAATGTATGCACTTTATCAAGTTTTACATTTTATAAGGTAATTATCAAATTACCTCAGTAACTTCCACAGGAGTTAAGTGAAATAAGGCGGGATGGTATTATTATTATTGTTACATTTAATAAGCCAGGAGACTGAGGTGCAGAAATTTTTGTGACCCTCCCACCATCATACACTTTAAAAGCAGCTGACTGACGTTTCCAATTCAGATTCGCCAATTTTAAGGCTAGTGCTCCTGACAACACACAGAAACACAACTGCTCTTTCTCATAAAGTTTCCGTTGAAATATCAGGAGGAACATTTAGTATAAAAACCAATGGGGGCCCAGTCTTAACTTCCATGGCCAGCACTGGAGAGAATAAAAGGAAGGAAAGTACTTAACTCCGTGCAATAAAGCCTTTTACAGCTTAGCTGAGGGACAAACCAGCACCCAAACAAGGCAGGGAGCTGTGCTGCTGAATTGAGATTTTCAGGAGTCTGGAGTTTTCGGCGCAAGCGAAGGACACGGCGAATCTGCACAGGGTCACTCGGGCCGCAGGCCACAGGGAGCCCGAGTGAGGACATAGCGGGAGGCGCCAGAATCTCTGGCGATGGCTAACGGCAGAGGCTCTGAGATTCCTGATGGAATGGACAGCAAAGTAAAACAACATCAAGGAAAGTTTCTCCTTGAAGTTATTCTAATTCCTAAGACTTTTTCACGTATACTTATTTCTCCTGTATCATTCAAACGGGCACCATTGTTCCTTCCGCGGAGGGTACTGATAGCTCCAGATTTCCCTCATTCTCCTCTTCCTCCAGGCCTTCAGCAAGCAATTCTTATGTGCAGAGAACCATCTGGGATGTTATAAACAGGTGCTGAACAAAAGAGACATAATCCTTGCCCTCATCTAGTTCAAACTCCAAAAAGGAGAGACAAGGAATACACAAATAAACCATAAATATGCAAACCGAAAGATGACAGTGCCAGCCATGGAGGGAAGCAAAGCAGGGCTCAGGGCCCCAGGAATGGGGAGTCGCACTTTGGTGGCTGGGAATGGACAGTTACTGTAACGCAGTCAAGAACTCCCTGAAGTGGGACAACACCTGAGCGAAAGGAGAAATAGAGCAAGCCATACGGCCCTCTGGGAAAATGATATTCTAAGCGGAGGAAACGGCCACGGCAGAGATGCGGCCAAGAGGGTTCCTGGCATGCTGGACTAAGAACAAGGCAGACCGTGCAAGACAGTGAGGGTGACTGTAAAGGGGTCACAGAGCACATGGGTCCCACAAGGGAGTCACGGAGGACTTATGAAACGACACTGGCTTTCATCTGTCGCAATCCAGGGAGCTCCCATGGCTTCTGACCCGTGAAGAAGGGTCAGATGCCCTGCACCCTAAGAGGCTCCTGTGGCTGGGGACTGCGGGAAGGAGGGCAGAGGTGGAAGTGTCCTGGAGAGGGTGCGGGTGCACCTTCCAGATCACCCCTCCCGGCCTGCCGCTTTGCCCCACTGGCTGTGCTCAAAGGAGCCTAACCCAGGAGAGCTGGCCAGAACACCTCAAATAATGAAGTGCATGCCTCTGACATCACAGACCTACAACTCACCATGCAAAACGTGCTAATTGGTCCCTGAAAAGCGGGCTTGACCCGTGGAGAGGCAATGACTGTCTAGACCTGCAGGAAAAGACCCTAAAACTGGCCCTTCTCACCATGCAGTCCAGAAGCGGCTTCTGCCCTCTCCTTTTCTATGAACTTCCAAGCCACCAACAGATCTCAAGGAAACCAATCGGGTTTCTTGTTCCTCTCTTCCTTGCTGACTGACCTCACAATGAAACCATTTATTTTAAAAAAATTTTTTTTCAGGTCATCTTCAGTGTGAGCTCTCGTCAAGCATCAATGCCATCCATTCTCACCCATCACGTCCCAATCTGTCTCTGACTTGGAAATCCCATGTCTGCTTCACATTGTTTGCAACAACAGGCCCATGATTTGGGAGTAGCTGTACCCCAGTGTAGCATATTCAAACTAAACTGGTTGCTCTCGCATCTTGACAGATTGGCTGTGCTCTCGGGTCATCCCCTGGTAAGCCTGGAGGAGTGATTCCGGGGTCCTCACACACAGCGAAATCTACAGACACTCGGATTCCGCATACAGGGTGTTGTGCTGTTTGTATGCGACCTAGGTGATTCTCCCATCTCCCTTCCATCGCTAGATTACTGTAATGCCTTTCACAGTTCAAATTAACATAGGAACCTGTTACACTAATACCATATTGCTTAGTGAATAAAGCCAAGGTAATAGTCTGTGCATAATCAATACAGACACAAATGTTTCCCCGAAAAACAACTGTTGATCTGCATTTGATTAAATCCATAGATGAGTAGCCCAGGAATAAAGCAGATTGAGTTTATCCCCTGTTTTAAATACATTTTCCTCTCAATTATCCACCTAAGATTATAAATCATGCTCCATTCTTACATTTCATCAAATAACTACCAGCAGGGCCAGGGAGATGGCTCAGTGGCACAAGCACCTGCTTGGCAAGCATGAGATCGTGAGTTCAATCCCTGTTTCAAAAAAACTGTGAGTTTTCAAATAACTACCAGCGATTGTTAGACAGCTGAACTTCTCACTCTTACCATGACCTATGGCTGCTTCCCCTCCTGAGGGCATTCGCCTGTTGTTTTCAGAGGTACATAGATAACATCATTAACAATATCTATAGGCCTGTCAGAGATCCATACTGAAAGGGTTCAGATTAGGCCCACTTATTCCTATCCAAGATAGCACAGTCACTGTTTGGGACAGACACATGCTTATTCTATTGCTTTGTCTCTCACTGCCGAAGGAGCAGCATTCCAAAGACCCTTTGCAAGAACTTTCGCGGATCAGATGGGGATTAGGAAGCTCTATCTGCAGTCTGTATGAACACTGCAGTACCAGGCTGGAGCGAGGCCCACTGCTGAACCTGCTGAAATCATTCAGTGTAAAAACAAAACCAAACCACCCTAAATGTAGGCATGGAAAGCAGGGCACAGAGGCATGGATGGATTCCACGAGTACTGACAAGTAGGTCAGATGGGCTAGCCAGGAGCATGCAATAGGGAGGCTCATGAAGAAAGAGGCTTAAAGGTTAACTGTGGTTCCATAGGTTTAGCGTGACTTGGCTGAATTCCTGGCTTATTGCGACCATACTGAGTCTCTTCCTGGAGCCAGCAGCCATAAAGTGTGCCCTAAGAGGAAACAAGGGAGTAACAGTAAGACGTCAGGATCCCGCTCATTCCGAGTGTACGAAGGGATCTTCAGGACTTGAGGTAGGGGGTCAGAGACCTCCTGCTTCTCGCGGTAGTCCCGGTCCCTGCCTCCCTCCTCCAGTGAGGGCCCACTGCTGCACGAACTGCTGCCCCCCTCAGCACTCATAGCTGAGACCAGTGCGTTAGCCCTTATTCACAAGCAATTTTCAAGGTCAATCTTGGGATCCAAGAGTTGTATGCAAGACGTTAGCTACTCTTCATTATGCTTAATCTTCACAAGAAGCCTTCGGAGATTTTCACCGCTTCCCGCTGGGGAAGCTGAGCCTTAGGGGTGAATCAGGAGAGGGACCTGCAGGTCGGTCAGACATCAGAAACTTGTGTGTGTACCCTGCACTTACTCTTAAAGGTGAAGTAAATGTAATTAAACTCTCATGGATGATTTATAATTCACAAGCACCCAATAAATATTCAGTAGATACCTCATTCAGTTTACATGCTTATATAACTTCCTAGCATCTAAGAAAACAGAATTAACAAAGGTCTTTTCTATTATCCTTTTTCTTGCTTACAGTACATTGGAGAAAACATTCATATTTAAGAAAACAGCTTCCACAAATACTTCAAATTATATAATTCCTAAAACTCATCAGTAAAGTGCTAAGTCCTAAATAGCAAGACAAGGTCAAGAACATGTGAAGAAATGAAGGAACAGATTGCTAATTATCATTTTATTACCTTCACAGAAGGAAAGGAGAGTTTGCCTATAATTGCTTTGGTAGACAGTCATAGCAAATGAACCTGAGAAATGCAATATTCTGTCTCCCGAATTGTTCGCTGCCTCTATTTCCCCTTTGAAAGTATCAGCCAGGCCTCTCGTGAACCGTGTGGGAAAACAAACTCGAACTGTGCTATGGTTAGCATTGTAGGGAGCTTACAGTGTTGTGCCTTTGCCTCCAGTGGCGTGGAGATGCCCACGAAGACAGCGTTTTTCCAGCGGACGCTAACATCCTTGTTGCTTGACTCCGGCACAAGGGGGATGCTCACACATCACTTCACTTAATTGTCACCAGCCAGTCTTTTCTTTTTGGCAGGACAGCCTGGGCTTTCCCTGAGAACCACTAGCTTCTGCTGGCATTGCCTTTCCACAGGGGCTCCTCCCCGCACCCCTGCGGCTCGCCAGAGTTCCTGCCGTGGCTTTCATCACGCATTCTTCTCCTCTTCTCCGTGCCCTGCAGGCTCCTGCAGTCTCACGGGTCCTCAGAGGCCTGAACAGAGCTGAGGAACCACAGAATGGGCTGCTTCCCCCTCGGCACATAATTTGGTCTACACCCCACGCACCTCACTTTCCCACAGGATTACATGAAGAACAGTTCTTTTCATCTTTGCCCATACTTTATCAGGGTGCAGGGCAACGCAGAGCCTTAAAAAAACCCAGGCTGACCACTACTGATGGACAAGAAACAAGCAATTCTCTAAACCACCCCCCTTCACTGGGAATGGAAGCTGGATTCTGAGTGACCCCTTCTTTTAGGGTACAGTCTCCCCGAGAATCTCCTGCAACACTTTGGTCTCAGCCGTTTATCAGGCCAGATAGGTATGTTGGAGAAAACATTTATATTTAACAAAATAAAGCTTCCAGAAAGACTTCAAGTAATATTATTTCTCCAAAATATGAAAGCACCAATGACTTTCAAAGCTAAAGGGCAACTTTAAGGCATGGAATGGAATCTATCCTCCTCTTAGTGTAAATTTCCATTACAACATCCATACAAAGTGATGTCACAAGATACGGTTTCTTTATCTAGAGCTAAAAGGTGCCTCTTCTTACTTGAGGATATTACCATTCTTCTGAGTTCATATAAAAGGTAAAAGATTACTTGTCATTTTTTTCTTAAAATTTTTTAGTGATGCATAACTAAAAAATCTCACATAAAATGAAAATCAATACTAGCTAAAAAATAAGCATTTATCTAGTATTAATAATGAAACTTTTCACAGCAAAGGATAGAATCAACAAAATAAAGATAACCTACAGAAGATGGGAAAGTATTTGAAACAATTTGTCTGATAGTTTATATTTAAGACATTAAGAAACTCATGTATCTCAACAGCAACTACCACCAGTAACACCACAATAACAAAACAATGCAAAATGCACGGGGAAGAAGGGATGCGAGTGGACAACACATGTCTATCTCATAGACATGTGGCCCTAAATCACTAGGCCTCAGAAAACAGTGTGACATCTCCAAGCACAGCTACAATGACAGAGACAAGCTATGCCCAGTGTGGATGGGATGTGAGCAAAGACAACTCCTGCATGCTCTGTATAGAAATGTAAATTGGTGTCCTGATACACGGAACAGCACGCAGGGTCCTCAACAGAGTAAACATAGAACTCCCATACAACCCGGAACCATAACTATGGCGTCCATAGTCCAAGGACATGGAACTTCTGTCCCAAAGAGACTGCAGCTGCCACACAGTTACAGCAGCACTATTCATAATAACTACACCACGGAAAGCTAAACGCATAGATAGGGGCTTTCTGAGTGGAGGAATTGTGGTACCTATTAACAGTAAGACTCTAGTCAGCCTGAAAAGTAACTGTCATTTTTGACAATGTGGATGACCTTAGAGGACATTAAACTAAGTGAATGAAGCCAGACAAATACCACACGATCTCACACATACGTGCAATCTAAAAATTGTCATCCTGCAGAAACAGAGTAGACCGGGGTGGGGGCTGTTGCCAGAGGGTGGGGAAAAATAATTTGAAACTCCTTCTGTTCTGGGGTGTATGTGTCACATGAAAATGTTAATTATAGTGATTTAAGATGCTCTCCTAAGCCTGTTATCTTGACTGTTGTTTGCTTGTTCATTAGGGAGAAAAACACAAACTGATATGCAAAATCTCACAGGGAGGCAGGAACAGACACTCTGCTCTTGGTGTCAGATTTCCTGGGGACACTCAGCTTTGGATGTGACAGCCACTCAAGGCTGTTAAGGAAAACTAAGTGCTTTTATAAAGCCTGAATGTAAGTCAGCCCCAGCCTGAGAGCCCCATAACTGAGAAAGACACCAGTTTTAACTAGAGTTCAAGGGGGAAAAATCAGTTTAGTAAAATGTTACAGAAATTTAGATTTTAAATGTGAAAACAGAAGTTCCCTGTTTGGTTTGTTATTTGGAACCGTATATTTATTTAAACTCTCTGAGAAAGGAAGAACTTCAGACCCTTGGTGTCTTTAATTCTGCTTGTGGGCATCAATCCTCTGAATGCCGTCTGAAGTATAGAAGGACCCTAAGTGCAAAATATTCACTCCAGTGTATGTTTAGTAGGGGAAATGTGGAATCAACCTAAATACCCAGCAGTGGGAGGAAAAGGGAAGCAAACTGTTGTACCAGGTGTGGTATTCAGTGTAAACCTTTGGGAAAGGAGGGTTTGCAATGAGGCATGCTAGCACGGGGATATGCAGAGAAACAAACAGGACAGGAGGAGAGATACAGAATGTTCTCAAGTATACTAAAAACCCTATAAAACTAAAGACTGGAGAGAAAAAAATCATGTGAACAGCAAGTCCTGGGATATGGGCAGTAGGTATTATCATTTTTTTCTTTCAAAAATGATTGCAAATAACTTCTAAATGGAAGGAGGGCACCTTACATAAAGGCAAGCCGCCTGCCTCAGAAACAGAAAATCACCGCACCCCCAAGGCAGTGTGCACATTGTGGTCTTGTCACCAGGCTTATGGGACATGAGAGGCGACCTTGTCTCCTTGCCTTGGGCTGACACCGCATGCTATTTACTGGAGGGCAGTTACTTTGTCACTTACCTTTTATTCATTCCTGAATTTTATTGCTAACAACTATCCTGGAAGCCTGCAATTGTTCGAACACATCAGTCCCCTTAACCCAACGTTTTCTTCAGCCTCACGGTAAGTCTGGGTGTGTTACATAAAGCATACACATGACGCTAATATTCACATTTTATCCACGTGAGCCCCTTGCTTGCCAGAGACGCCATGTGTGCATGTGTGTTCCACGCAGCTCTGCTCTGCTGCACAGACTTCAGTAAGTGTGAAGTCTAATGAAGAAAGACTAAAATCTTACCAACAGTCCTCTGGAGCTCTCAAAACAGTGCTGTACTTCTGAGACAAGAACTCGCTGAAAGTCTTTTTGTTGTCATTGTCTCCAAAGGCAAGGCTGCAGACGCCACCACTGGGCATGTTATTTTGCACCAAAGGCCTGAAACAGTGAAGGGCAGCTACAGCTGGCCAGAGGCGGCCAGACCTGGATGTGCAAGGAAGGTGACTCACCTTTCTACCATCAGGCTCCCCCTGCTCGGGCTCGCTTCCAAGACCCTTTGCTGTGTAGATTTGCAAGTTTGTAAAGAAGTCCCTTCAACTTGCATGCAAAACATGTCCCACAATGCTTCAATGAGCAAGGAGACGTGACTACTATTCTCAGGTCACTATTGGAAAGTGTCCGTAGGTGTGGAATTCGGATCTGTCTCTTCTCACAGCAGTTTAAGAAAACAGAAGAGAGGGAAGAGCTGGAATGAAATGTAAGGGAAATGTACATGATATCCAAAAAAGGTAAATAAATAAAGATCAAGTATGGGAAAGTTTTCTTGCGAAATTAACAGCCAATCTTGGATTTTTCCCATTTGGAAAATTCTAGAGTTTATGATTTATAACCCAAAAAGGTTAATTTAAGAATCCTAAGAAGAGCCTTAGGGACTACAGTTGCTCAAAATTTTTACTGAGAAAGAACACAGACCAGCCCATCTCTGGTCTAATACGCATTTCAGTAGCTAAACTCTTAGCTGCTAAGTGCTCAGATGAATATTATTTTGGATCACACAAAAAAGCAATTCATATAGTTTCTGTCTCAGTAAAGGGTGGAGATGATTTGCAGTTTGAAGTTGATATTCAGTCATCATGTAGATACTGATTATTACAAAAGATTTAATCACCTTCTTCAGTTATTTCATTTAACAATGGGGCATGGGGTTTAACAAGAACAGGAATGCCCGAGGGATGGATTTAATGATAAAACAGGGATATTAATGCTTTTTCCTTATAACACATATTTGTATAACAAATGATACATTTTCTGAAGTTTTCTTACACATTAAGAACAATTAAAATTATTTATTGCTAATATCTGATTCTTTTTCTCACAAATTTACATGAACACAACCTCAAATCTACAGTGGAATACAATTATAATTCTATTTCATCACATGTGCTATTATTTCAAAAGTCTATAACAAATGTTTTGGGCAGCAGGACCAGATTTGGAATTTCATTCTTACTGTGTGTCTGTATCTGTTAATTGTTCAGAGGAGAGAAGTCAGCAGAGGATAAAAATACGCTTTTTCACTTAGAAGTGCGAAACATCCAAGAAGCTGCCAATACAACTCAGGACTTCATTTCAAGGTCTGCTGCTGTGCTCAGAGAACGCTGAAGTCATGGAAATGCAAAGCCTGGCAGGTGACACTGAGCACAACCATCACGGCCAGCGAGGGGGAAGAAGGTACCACAGTCTGACGCTGAATACAAAGTCAACTGAGTGTGATGCCGTTCCTGGGATTAAATTTGCAAAAGGGATCAGTCACTTCCATGAGATAAGAAGATGAAATCTGGTGCCCAAACTGAGACACCAGTGACCTTTCTGCTAAATTGCCATTGATATTACTCTATATCAGTAATTGTCCTTCTGCCAAATACTCAGCAAAATTTGCATATGGTTTCAGAGTTTTATTGCACTCAAAGAGCAAAGTTCAGTTGTGATCTCGGACCAATTTGATGCAATGCAAATCTACTCATTCATCTTCCCTGTATGATCATTGAGTTTTCTTATTTGCAGTCTCTGCTGTGGTTGCATTTGAGAACATCCAAGACTGTTTCTGGGTCCAAGATGCACTCAGTGTGTTTTCTATTTAACCTCCCAGTTTTCAGTTGAAACTCGTCTGAAGAAATAAATTTATATAGCCACTAAATCATTTATTTTCTTCTAGTAGGAAACACAAGTTTGACATTTCTATATAGTTCACACTGACATTAGTGATTATGTTGATGATTTTTAAAAAAACCACTACTAAGTGCAAATAATAGTCATTGAAATGGAAAATTATCCCAACAATTCAGGGAATATTTCTGTTGTAGTTGCTTGGTTCACTTTGGTTCTGCATGAAATTGAAACCATCTGGCAGAAAATTAAATTAACATTTGCCAAGAAATTAAGACAAAATGTGAGGATCACCATGTAAGGTTATTTGTCATTCTGGAAAGAACAGATGACCCAGGCCAGTCTCCACATCAGCTCCTGGAGCAGCTGGGAGTTATCAAGACTTTTTAAAGTGACAGGCCAATGGAGTTTGATACGGGTAAGCGCCAGTCAGTTCACAGAGTGAAAGGACAATGGAGTGAGACAGAGAAATTCACGGCCTATGAAGATCAAATCATTGAAATACGGTGTTCAAAGCATCCGAAAGGGCTAGGCTCTGCTGTCATAACGAGAGATTAACCTCAGGCCAATCAGAGTCAGAGGAAACATTTATGAATGATTCTCATTCTTCCCTTATACACCAACGATAATAAATTCTCCTTTCTTTTAACCAAATAAAAGAGAGTGTGGAGAGGTGTTCGGTGAGCTCTAAGGGCAAAGGAATGCTCCTGCACTTGCAGAGCAGCCCTAAACGACATTATTTCCTTAATTACAATCCAGAGGGCATATAAGCAAACACTGATCCAGGGCCACACCGACCAACTCATTCAATGGCAGCAAGGATTGGTATGATGCAACAGTTTGGAGATCTGTATGCAGGCTGAACAAGTCTGCAGGACCTGTGACTAGTAGATGGAGCATGAATCACTGGTTAGATAGCCGGGATTGTGAGGAGGAGCCAATTTGGACCCCTAGGTACTTCAGAGAAAAACCTTAAGTTTGTGCAAAGTTAAGATGGCAGAAAAGGACCAAATTTCTGCCAAAAGTCAGATGAGAAATGATAGTCATGCTAAGAGAGTAAACAACCTCATGGGTCACCTGACAAGTAAGTTTTTTTTAAGAAAATGGGAATAGGCTAGAGATCTCAGAAAGCAGAAAACAGGAGCAAAGACTCAAAAGAGTAAAGACATTATCTGGGAAACTCTGCTCAGCCACAGAAACACTGCCAGAGCCAACATCCTAGAGCTGAAGTGTGATGCTGGCCTGGGGAAGAGAAAAGATCAGAAGCAGACACTGTGAACACTTCGACTTTCACCCTGGCTGAAAGGGCAGCGGAGCTCAGAGCAGAGCACTGACGTGATGCGAGTCACGGCGGCCATATTGAAAATGGACAAAAGGACAACTACATTTCAAGCAGGAAAACCAGTTAGACGTGTGAACTTTTTCCTGCTTATTTTAAATACTCCAGACAAGTGATGCTAGTGTGTTGGATCCATGTGGCAGCATTGCACAAGGATGTGAAATGGGAGAAACAGGTGGTAAAGCTGGTTTGGGAGTAGGGATTATGTATCTGAATTGTTAAATATCCAAGTAGAGACACAAAGTAGATACTCAAAAACACAAGTCTCGAGGTGGAAAGGAGGTTTGAGATAAACTCTAATTTAGGAAGATGTTGAAATTCAGGTGGAATTAAAACCATGAATCTGAAATAAATCCACCAAGCCTACGAGGAACGTCAAGGACTGAGACACCCCATGTTAAGAACTTCAGGAGTAACGGGGAGGCCAGGGAGGAAGGAGGGAAATCAAGAGACAGCATACAGCACTGGAACCCCGAGAAGACATTTACTCCTGAAGGTAAGACCAAAGGAGGGAACCATCATGGCACTGTGCAGTGCGGGATCAGGAAGACCCGCGTGTAACGGTGAGGGCCAGGGCCACACTGCAAACTCGTTGCGAGAGAGTGAAAGCAGAGGACCTGGTTTCCACATGGACAGAGACACCTTTCGAAGTGTCTGGCAGCAGTGGGACAGAGATGCAGCTGGCAGTGGGTGGGGAGTTTGGGCCAACTGGCACCTGCATCTTCACGACAACTAACAACACGTGCACACAGAAACGCAGAGCAGCCAGGAGAGTTCGGAAATCGGGCAGACCGCATGGAACACGCTCCTGTCCTTAGCAGTCTTACTACCTCAGAGGAGTCTCCAAAGGCCTCTGCACCTCAGTTCTTCCACCCTCTGAGACGGTAGATGGCGTTATATAGAGGGCAGCACTGAGCTTCAAAAAGATTGTTATTCCAGGTTTCTTCCATAGAAAATGTATAGTGTTGAATAAAAGACATTTTGAGCCTTAGCATCTTCATCCTGAAATAGGATAACAGTCCCTCTTTTCACTGAATTCTCACAATAATCTACTAAAATTTAACAATGAATTTTCCAGAAGAGTATCTGGCATGCATCAAGTGCACACTAAGTTATATACTTTTTTTTATTTGTTCAATTATGTCTTAGATAAAAAGGCTAACTTTTCTGATAGGTGTCTTTTATGTAATTAACTGAAGCTCTGCTCTTTGATGAATAAATCCATGGACATTCTCATGAACCTAACAACCAGAATAGATCATAATGATGTCCTCTCTTCTCCCCTCTCTATAAATTTAAATGAATTCACATTATTTCAATTACATTTTATTTTCAATGCACTTGAAAAAGATATGATATACATATGTACGATAGTCAGGGCTGTGGTACTATGCATGAAAATCTGGAGCTAAGCAAATATTGTATACAGGTGACAGTCTTTAAATATTGTGAGTCCATGAAGGCTGTTGTCAGTGCATCATATAATCCAAAATATACTGAAATGTCTTACTGGGCTCCACAAATTGGACTTTGAAATTCCAGTGGGCAAGATTTTCAAAAGACACACAGAAGAATCTGACAGGTAATGCCATGCTGTGGTTTTATATTTTATCTGTTTCTATTTTCGTAAAACTAATATAAATAGAGAAATCACTGAGATATGCGCGGGTGCCTTTCGCTTTGTAATAAACCATAACTGTGGTCCGCTTCACGCCTACATAGGAAGAGTGGAAAGCGAGTACCGTGAACACAGAATTAGCAGTGACCTCGGGCACGTGTAAGGTGGCTCTTGGCGGTGGACCTGCCCGTACTGCACCCTTAGCTTTCGGCGTGGAAGAATCAGCTTCCCCAGGACCCCGAAGCTCACAGCTCACAGAGCAAGGGCTTGATGCACCCTCAGCCTTGCTCCACGCTGCTCATCTGGAGCTATGTGCCTCGGGGAAGCTAGGACACATTTCTAGCTCTCCACTTATTTGTGCAAACAAGAGAATAATAGTGATGTTGCTGCCGTTCACTTTGAGCATTAAAATAGAACAAATGATGGGAAGCTGGTGCTAGGCTGATAGGTTATTATAATATATGTCATAAAAGGCAGTCATCGGAAACTCTGAATTCACAGATCCCCTTTCTAAAGTGTTCCCCTTAAATATATTTACATATTTGAAGCATGAAGAAATTTCTGGCTTTTATGCTGACTTGCATTTTTCATGTGCTTGTGTAGACATAATTCTATAAGAACTGAAAAAGAGATCCTTTTGTCCTTACGCTCTGGCACAGTGATGAAAAAGTGATGGTTTCTCATAAAATTTATGTTTTAAAAAACATTTCACTAAGTAGCCCATGAGATCTGCCTTGAAGCTTTCACCAGAATCACATGGTATTGTTAGCTATAAGTCCAACCTTACACAGTGGTTCTTTGGAACTTTTTCCCCAACGTGCGACCCACAAGCACCTGGGCACTTCAGTCGGGCCCCAGCCTGTGCGCCTGAGATGCTGGACTTTAGAGACACCCGGCAGGGGCCCTGCGGCTCCTGCCTCCCACGGCTTGCTTATTCCCTTTAGTACTCCAACGGCACCCTCCTATTACACACAACACCTGCCTCGTTTCCTACATTCTTAAGGCTAATAGTCCACTGCATACAAGAACCATAATTTTGATTCACTTTCCAGGGAAGTGCTTTTGGTTATTCTGTCTCTTGGCTATTGTAAATAATGCAATGGAAATATAAGTGCAGATTTCTAACAACTGATTACAGTTATTTTAGTTTTTAATTTTTGAGGAACTCCCATGTTGTTTTCACAGGTAATTTTGTTTTCCCCATAATGGCATGAACACTCTGATCTCTCTACATTCTACCTAATGTGTCATTTTCTGTTGCTTTTGCTGCTATTGTTTTTTATCTGATTGTAGATACTTACACTAACAGACGTGATGTTACACTTACTTACAGGATGCATTTCCCTGATCTTCAGTAACATAGAACAGCTCTTCACAAGCTCGGAGGCTTTGTTTGTCTTTAGAGAAAGGTCTACTCAAGTGCTATTCTGCTGAAATATAGTTATCAAGTTCTTAGTATACCTTAGACATTAGCTCCTTATCAAATATATGGTTTGCAAATATTTTTCCTATTCCATGTTTCTTTTCATTCTGTTAACTGCTTCTGTTTCTGTCCAGAGTCTCTTTAATTTAATGTAGTCTCACTCATCTTTTTTGTTTTTCTTGCTTGTACTTTTATGTGTTATCAATTAAAGAATTCAAATGATGAGTTTTTATACAATAAATTTGTTTATAGTATACTATACTGTACTATATGGAACTATAACATATTATACTATACATAGGAGGAAAGAAACTTGGCATTGATTTTTTCCTCAAGTATTTTCAATGCCTTATTTTACTCTACTTACATTCTGCTTGGGATATCTTGCCCTTTTTCAGTTATAGAACATTCCCGATATACCTTAAGATAATTGTTGCATTTAAAAGAAATATTAGATGTCCCCACTTCTGATCAAATTACCCTTCAAGAATTCTACTACTTCATTTATGCACTTACAATAAATTTCTAACAACCCAAATTAGTCAAATTAATATTCAAAAGAAGAAGCTCTCTTGGTACCTGGTGCTAAAAGCTATTGACATCTGTTTCTTGAATTATTCAAACATGCATCATTATCAATTTGGGTAAGGGTGTTTTATGAAGTATCAATAGGCAGTTCCTTTGAGGGTACATTCCTTTCCTTGTTTACCTAAAAATCGGTCCACGTGTGCAGTCAGTTCCTATAGTGGAGGCTCCCAAGTCTGGACAGAGCAGAATTACAGTGGGAACAGTGGCATGACTAAGTTTTCCTGGGTCCTGTGCTGGAGTCATATGGGCGAACATCATAGCTGATGCCAAGAAACAAACTAAGGATGCCTGTTAAATATAAGATACACGCCGAAGGATTTCTATTTAATAAGTATGCAGACTGATAATTATTCCCATTTTTTTTTCCAGCTGGTTACCACTGAAAGGAGCTGAAGTCGATCGTGGAAAATATTATGAGAAAACCTGGCAGCATAAAAATTTCAAACCCAGATGTGGAAACCAAAACAAGCCAGTACCACTGGCCCTTGAGAGCTTGGATTGTGGGAATCTCAGGTGTGCGAGCATCTGAAACCTTCTCTAGTCCAACTGTCTCCTCAGCCGCCATTGTGACTCTCCCAGGAACACAGATCTCATGACGCAGCCTGGCCTTTCACAGGATCACCTCGTGAGGCAGCCGTGCAGCCCTGAAGAGAGTCCCCTGACAGGAAGCAGAGTGACTGGGCCAAGAGAAAACTGGAAATATCACAGGCAGCAATGCCAAGGGTGAATTACTGACGGGGAAACAGGCGTAGACTTGATAATGGCAGCAACAGCATAAGCAACAGCCACAACTTAAAGTAACTACGATGACAGCAAAACTTGAGTTATTACGTACTGATGTTCGCATGTACCCTGCTAAACTCTTTGTATATCTCATGGATTCTAAACAAACCATGGAACTAAACTAGGATAATCCCCATTTTACTTGCAAAAAAACCTGAGGATCAATGAGCTTAAATAATTGGGCCAATGACACAGTGACAAAATGTGGTGATTCCTGGATTTGGAATGATCTAAAACTGACTCTGAAACTCAGCTTCTTACCTACTCTGACATGCAGATTTCTTTCAGTAAATTCAGAAAGGAAAATCAGGGTTTTGGACATTCACAAAACACCCAAACTATTCAGACGGTAACCAATCGAGGAGGGAATGGATGGGTACGTGATCCTGGGTCCAATCATAACATTGTTTTATTGTAAACCAAATGAGTCATTGCAAAATGTCTGCTCCCAGACTCAAATACATTTAAAAAATTAAATTGCTAGGCCCCGGAGATCAAAAGTTTAAACTATAATTACATCTCCAGATGGTCTCTGCATATGAAAAGCAAATTAATCGAATGCATAGACTATTTAATTTTCTTGGAAGTTTTCCTAGGAGTTAAGAGGCAGGCTTTGCCCTGCTCCCACACACTGAAGCAGTGCTTGTGCCTAAGTGCTCACAGGCAAACTGAGTTCAGTGCACCCCGTCTTGATGCCCACGGAGAGGGGTGGCGCATGCTTGCAGGCCGAGGTCACTGCCCGTGGTGTGACTTGAGTGACAATGCTGCTCGTCCTTCCCAGCCCCACATGGGTTCTAGGAAACCTCCGCCCCGGCATGAGAGAAGCTGTCTTTAAACAGAGCGCGTGTGCTTCGCCTTCTCGCGGGCTCACCAGCGTTTGCGATGGAGTTGTGTTTCCCACTGTTCTCACCAGTGTGGAATGACACCTTCTCACAGTTTCAACCTGCATTCTGCTGACCAGTAGTGAAATGGAGAGCGCTGTACATACTGTGATCCCCTTATGTCTCTCTTTTGAAAAATATCTATTCAGATCATTTGCCTGTCTTAAAATGTATCTTTTTAGGGGTTGGGGATTTAGCTCAGCAGCACAAGCATCTGCCTTGCAAGTGTGCAGTCCTGAGTTCAATACCCAGTACCGATTAAAAAAAAAATTTAGAAAGTATCTTTTTAAAAAAAATCTAGAATAAATGTTAACATTCTTTCCAGACCCAGAACACCAACTGTAAACTGGAAATTCAGAGATGCTCATAGGACCAGAACTGCTACCAGGCTCTCCCGGAATAATGACCTTGGCCTAGGATGGCAAGGCCCTGCATGGCACAGACGCCTTCCTACCAAGCATGCTCAATGCTCAGAGGCACCGAGAAAGCTAAAAATAGTGCTCCAATCAGTTCGGGTGTATACATTTATATGTGCCTAAGGCTTTTGTAAAATTCTACACATGGATTCTTTGTCATCAGAGGGTTCCTTATGCCTTACATACAGCCTATAAATACTTCCATTTTATGTATTTGTGTTTTAAAAAACAAATATATAGCAGGCATTGAGAAAAGCTGTACTTCTAAACATAATACTCCATTGGTACCCTAGGATTATAACTTAAGATTCATATATGTGTGAAATTATTAAATCTAAGGTTACCTCAAAAATGATCACAAAAGCCCATGATGTTTGAACAAGGGTTGGCAGCATTAATGTGCAAAACCAACACAGAAAATTACATGTACAGGTGATTAGGAAGCTTAGTTTCCTTACCCAAGAAAGTGAGAAACAAATATGTTCATGTGAAACTCACACCCTTAGAAGTGAGAATGGAAAACCTGGGAATATATGGAATCAGTAAGAAGGGAGAAGGTGGAATTATACAGGGGAGGGCTAGAGAGTGGGCATCTGGGAGTTTCCAATGCAAATACCACCACCACAATCAGTAATGGCAGAAGACACTGGCATTGAAGTTAGCAATTGAAGGCACTTGAGGCAGTTGACTTAGGGGATTCAGACCATGGTACACAGTTAAATACCACAGAGCAGCAATGGTGAACCTTCTAGAACTTTCCATGATACAAACTCTGCTATGGCACACACGCGGGAGTTTCCATCACTGTGCTAGAGCCCTTACATTGGTGCTAACTGTGAGGTCCACAGGACAAAGACAGGAAGGGAGGAGATGGTGACTGTGGATATCTGTGAGCACCTTGGGAATTGTCTTTCTGGATTTTTGTTTGTTTGGGGTATTTTGTTTGTTTTTAACAGCAGGAGAGAACCTAGTTTACCACCAATTGCACCATGAAAATAGGAAGAGGAGGAGAACACGTGGATTGCATGAGTGGATGGGATGACAGGCACTGAAGGAGGGGGACCCTGTGGGAGGATGGTGGATTCATCGTACCCCGACAGGGCTAGCCAGCCAGATTGGACTGCATCATGGGTCACAGATATGCAGGGTCCCTCGTTCCACAGGAGGAGTGCGTCAGCTGATGACTCGTAAGCAGCGAGGGAGGCACTGGCTCTGTGCGGATTTCAGAGCTAATGGGCCAGGTCAGCCTTAAGTCTTCCCTTTCCATGGCCCACTAGGGTCAGCTTGTCCCCTGTGCCGGAGGCTTGAAGCACAAGAAGGCGCAGAGATGAGGGCTGCACAGAGCTGAGGAGAACCTGCCGGGAACACACAGATCTGCAAAGATGCCCACACGTGACACAAACACGGAAATGCCATTACCAGCCTCTGTGATTCCAGGGCTTATCTATTACCAACAAAACTGACTAATACAGAAACAAGAGAAAGATATTTACTAACAAAAAATAGGGGCATTAACCTCTTCCTTGAACCCCAGGTCAAAATAGTGTTTGGCATTTTCCACGGGCACTAAGTATTTTCCTTAGGACATTTCAGCTCAGCAAATAGAAATGCCATCCCTTTTAACTTTTAAATGATTTTATTGGGATATAATTAACATGGCATACAATTAATCTGTGGAGTATATATAATTCAATAACTTTTAGATATTTACAAAGCGGTACACCTATTACCACTGTCCAATTTTAGGGTATTTTTATCATCCTGAGAAGAAAAGAACCCTTGTGCTCATACAGAACCATTTCTTACTCCAGCCACTGTTCTCAGCAGCCACTGGCCCCTCTTTATCTCCCTGTGTCTGCGTGTCCTAGACATTTTTACGGATTAAGTCATCCAGTAGTTGGCTTTTGTGTATGCCTTTCATTCATCAAACTAAACGGATTTCAAAAACATTAGGCATGCCTTTTATGACTAGAACGAAATATGTTTTTTAAAATGTCAGGCTTTTTTCTTAACTGTGTATCCAGCATATATATGTACATTCCAAGCTTTTAAGAACCCTCAGCTACAGGTATTATTCCTTTGTTTCAGACAAAGATACTGAGGCATAGTGATTTAATTCAATTTCTAATATCATAAGGCTCTTAAGTTTCAGCAGCAGTACTGAAAATCAAGTCAGTTTGACTTTCTTGTTTTCTTTCACTAGCATATTACCTCATATTAATTTCAAAAGGCTTACTTTCCTAAAAATGTCAGTTGTCTAAGGATGTTAAATTGGACAGTGGATACCCTTGAACTGTATGCCATGAGCCTTTCTACATTGTCTTGCACCAAAAAAGAAACATAAGAGAACAGCACTGTGCTTTTGAAATGGGCAAGATAATTTAAAAAGCAGACAAAAAGTCGCAGGTAATCAGGAAAGGAGCCTGTTTGAATATTGAAATGTAATCCACTTTGCCCAATGGATTATTCTGTACACAAAAGAATACTAGGCAAGATTAGAAGGTCCTTGGGTTTTGTTCTTAATTATTTCCAAGTTTTCTCTGGGGTGGCATACAGAAGGACACAATAGGGATGGCTAACGGACTTCAGACTAGTTTTCAGGGCAGACACGGCCAGGATCCATCTGCTCTGAGCTGGCAGGAGCAGCCTTGGGTCTCCCCCAGGTAGGAGGGTTCTCTGTCCTGTTCACGGGCTAAGGACCCTTGGTAGGCCGGGGCTGCCACACGACTACTTTCAGTTACTTCCGCATCTTCAAAATGTATTCCTCAAACCCCAGAGCATGTTGGGGCTTTTGGACAATCAACTCCAACTATTTCAGACTGGCCTCTTTCATTTGTCCTCCTTACATCACTGGCCTCCTGGCAGTCCCTAATTTTGGGAGCCCCAGATATACCTTTACTCTCACCAGTCTTCTGGTCCTTTGAGCTAATTTGTAGCTAAGTCTAATTGATTTGGCCTGGTGAATAAATTCCATTCCTGACCCTTATCTTGGTTTTTACCTTACTTTCCTCTGTTCCCAAACTGGGCTCCTAACTGCAGCCTGCCTTTTACTTCCCTTTTTTTTTTTCTTCTTTCTGATTTACCAAGTTGTCTGCTCTGGCCAATTTCTCTTCCCATCACTCCATAATCTGCACTGTGCTCAGCAAATTTTCTCTATTTGTTGCACATAGCCAAGGGTACAGACTCTGACATTTGCAAGTTACAACACATGCTATGGCAGACACTGGCAAAGTATCATGGAAAGACCAACAGAACTGGTGGGCTGAATGGCAGTTTGTGTGAAGACCCCCACGGTGTGCCCCCCCAGAGCTGTTCCGTTCCCACCTCACCACCAGAACCCCAGCTTCCCATTCCCCCACCACCGAGCCAGCCCGTCAGCCTCTGGTCTTCCCTTTGTTTTAACAGTAACTCTCTGGGTAGAGAGGAAGTGAAGTGTTATTGTGGGATTTGCCCAGCACTAGTGTTCGTGAGAGTCACGCAGCTTTTCACAGACAGAGGCACTGACAAGTCTTCTTTTGAGACACGTTTATTTGTCCTTCTACCATCTTTTCTAAACCAAGTTATACAGTGTGAGTGTTGCATGTGTGCGTGTGTGTGTGCATGTGTGTGGGTATGTGTCTTCTAGATATTTAAGGCTCATCATACACATGATTAAAGATAGTTTCTCACAGTCTGTGGGTTACTTTTTCACTCTATCTTAATAGACAAAGGTTTTAATTTTGATTTATTCTCATTTATCTATTTTTGCTTTGTCACCTATATGTTTGTTGTCATATCCAAGAGACTGAGATCACTGCCAAATTCAACATTATAAACCTTTACTCCTACATTTTCTTCTAAGTGCTGTCATTTTAACTCTCATATGTGCTTGTTTGGTCCATTTTGAACTGCTTTTTACATGATGTAAGGTAATGATCCAACTTCAGTATTCTGCATGTGAATGCCCAACTTTCCCACCACTACTTGTGGAGAATGCTATCACTTCCTCCTGAAACTGTATTGGTACCTGTGTACAAAACCATCTGACCAGGCACGCAAAGGTTATTTCTCAGATTTCTATTTTATTCATTAGTGAAGCTGTCTTGGGTTTCTCTTTGTTTGGAAGCTTTTATTAGTGACTCAATCTCCTACATAGTTGTTTGCCTATACATATTTTCTGTGTATTTTTTTTCAGTCTCAGTTGTATGTTTCTAGGAATTTGTCCTTGTCATCTAGATCACCAAAGGTGTATACTGTTCATAATACCATGCTTTTTATTACACATCTGCAGCGCACGTTCCTTTCTGTTGTGGGGTTGGTACCTGCACGTCTCTATCCCTTATTTCCTGCATCTCTCCCCTCCTTTGCCTCTTTCTCCAGGTCCTGGTCCCCTTTCCAGCTGAGAAAGACCTATCACCCCACTCCCTCTTATCTGTCTTTTATTCTGCTCTTTACTTATAATTTGGATTCCTTATATAAGAGAAACTACGTGATATTTAAGCTTCTGTGTCTGATTTATTTCACTTAGCATTATGTTCCCAAGCTGCATCTATTTTTCTACAAATGACTGAAATTTAAATTTCTTTATGGCAGAGTAGTGCACTATGGAGTATAAACAACACAGTATCCTCTCTGTTATAATAAATATAGTAGTGGTATTATCTCTTCAATTTAATTTTGCTGAGTCTCACCTCTATTTGTTAGTCATTCTAACTAAATACTTGTGAATTCTTTTCATTTGTTCAAAAAACCAGTTCTTGGTTTTGTTTATTTTTATATTGTTTTTCTGTTCATGTTTTTGCATTTATGTACTCTAAAATACATTATTTCACTCATTGTATTAGATTTTATTTATTTCTAGAAATCGACATAGAGTTAGGCTTTGATGTGAGTTCTTGATTGGCAGGGTGTGTCTGTGTGTGCCTGGGTATGTGTATGTGTATGTTTATATGTGTGTGTATGTGTGTTATGTGTGTGTGTGTATATGTGTGTATTTGTGTATGTGTGTGTATGTGTGTGTTATGTGTATGTTTGTGTATATAAGTGTGTATTTGTGTGTTTGTGTATGTCTGTGTATGTGTGTATTTGTGTATGTGTGTGTATGTCTGTGTGTTATGTGTGTGTATGTGTATATATATGGGTGTGTTTGCATGTTATGGGTATGTTTGTGTATATAAGTGTGTATTTGTGTATGTGTGTGTTTGTGTGTGTATGTCTGTGTGTGTATGTGTGTATATATGTGTATGTGTATTTGTGTATGTGTTTGTGTTATGTGTGTGTGTGTGTAGCTTCCATACTTTAAATACATCACCCCATCACCCTACAGCCTATGAAGATTCTCACTAGATATAACTGCAGTCTTTTTTTTTTTTTTTTTTTTTTTGGTACTGGGGATCGAACTCACGACCTCACACTTGCCAGGCAGGCACCTAAGCCACTGAGCTAAATCCCCAGCCCATAACTGCAGTCTTAAAGACTATCATGTATTTGGAGGGCATATGACAAGTCACTGTTTTCTTGTCGCTTTAAAAATCTTGTCTTTAATTTCAACATTTTATTATAATATTCATTAGTATGGGAAAATTCTCTGAACTTACCCTTCTTGGTGTTTATTGAGCTGCTTCTATTTGTATATTTGTTTCTGTCCTGAAATTTTGAAAGGTTTTTTTTGCAGCATTTCTTCCACTATTCTCTCTTTCTTTCTCTTTTCTTGCCTCCCACAGTGCATTTCTGTGGCTCTGTTCTCTTTTCTAAAAGCATTTTTTCTTCTTTCCCTCAGATACAATAATCAAAAATGAGTTGTCTTGAAGTTCTCTGATAATTTCTTTTCCCTGTCTGAATCTATTGCTGAAAATTTTTAAATTTTTCAACTCAGTCACTATATTTTTTAGTTCCATAATTTTAGGTTTTTAAAATAAGTTTTATGTCCTTTGAGATTGTCACTTCATTCATACGTAACTTTCACAATTTCTTTCAAGTGTTCTTGTTTCCCTGCAGGCATCGTGAAAGTGTAAGGCAGCTGCTGGGCAGTGTTTGTCTATGGCAGCACGTCCACACCTGTGTCTTCGGGACGGTTTCTAGGGATTTCTTTGTTCCTGATGGGCTGTACATTTCTGTTTACTTGCACAGACCATGATCTCTTGTTGAAAACTGGGACTCTGAATAGCAGCCACATTTCCTGGCTTCTGCAGACTGGCTGTGTGCAGGGTGAATATGCACTCATCGCTGCTTTTAAATAGCATAATTCCTCTAAACTTCTCCCCCTGCCTTTCTCAGGCCCTGCGCTATTCCACTGCACTCCTCTTTCTCCGGGTATACGCATGCAGCCCCCATGCAGTTTCATGAGCCACTATGACTTTTCCCTGTGGCTCTGTCCACTTTTGGCTTGGTAACCTCAAGTTGGACCACACAGAGACCACCTTTCCGGCACCTGCATGCTGCTAGCATGCTGCCAGTCCCCTCCTCTCTGACTTCTCCAGCTCACAGACACTGGACAGCCACCTCCCTCGAAGTCTGCTGCACGGCCTCCAAGGTCAGGGCCATGGAAAATGCTACAAAACTTAAAATTACATCAAACATCTTTTTCTTTCCTTGATTGGGCATTTGTTTGGTTGTGTACCCTTGAATTGTTTTCAGAGGCTGTACAAAGTTATTGTATTCAGTGTCTAGTTGTTCTTTTTAGCATTTCCATGGGGGAATCTTGCTGATACCACTCATCCCCTGATTCCTGTAAAAAAAATATATTTTCCACCACTAACACATTTGATGTGCCTCTCCATGACACTGGCTGCGCTTTGTCCTATAATCCATTTATCTTTAGATTGTCTTATATTGAATCACCTTCAAAATTCCTCAAGGGCATGGAGCACTTCCTCTTCATCCACTAACACACAAGGCTCTGTGCCTGGCTCTGAACAGACACTCAATTTCAGCTTGATGAACGGAAGGACATACCAAGCATGCCTGTGTGCAGAGCCCTCGCAGGGTCTAGCACATCACATTTTCCCTGGCTGCACAATCACAGCGTTGCTTTGGAAGTGTCAATAGTTGGGTGTGTCCACACAAAGCCCACACTGATTTTGCTGGAAATGGTGTACTGTTAGGTCAGCAGGCTGCTTCTGGAAAGTGCAGCAGGCCCTGTGCATCAGCCAGAAAGTAACTCAGCACCGCCCCCTACACCTTCTGCAGCCCTCTCCTCCCCACGGTGGAGAGTGGGTATCTACTCAGGCACGCAAGCAGCCTGGAGCCTCGAGCTGCTTTGGCGTCTTCAAGAAATTCAACACGCAGTTCTGTTTTGCTCAGGAATAAAATGGAAAAAATAAAAATCAAAACAACCGCAGCAACAAAAAGAAACACCTTTATGTTGTACGACTCTCAAAGTTTGAAGCGTATGAGTTTAAAGCAAAAGGCTGCAAGATGCTGATAATTCGTATCATGTGAGATAAAGGGAAGGGGCGAAGGTGTGCCTCCCTTGCCTGGCACAGCAGCCCGTCCTGAGGAGAAGGTAAATGCCCCTGGCCGGGACCTCTCTTCCCCCCAAATGAACGGGTCCAGCAGACATGCACAGCATTTGCTCAGGGACATCAAAGGGGATGTGAGAAAGTGGAGACATTGGGTGACTCATTCAGAATACTGTGGTCAATAGCCTCGATCGTGGGACAACATTGGGAAGGGAAAAGACTTCTTGGAAATCAGCACAGACCCACCCCAGCCCCAGCACCATCTCATTTCAACTCTCCAAGAACACCACTGGCTGGACGCCTACTGTCACTCACAAATCCTCCCTCACGTCACTAATGCTTTTTTAAGAGCCTCCCTGTCTCCCTCTCTTCTTCTGTTTGCATCTCTAGGTAGCAGGCACACATCCACATTAACTGTATTTTGAACAAAATATTTTAAGGGCTCAAATTTAATATCCCACATACTTACTGATTTGTCACAGACTTTGCAATCTTTTTTTTTTTTTTTTGAGCTAGCAAAGATATCTTAAAATTTTGACCAAGGTTAGTTTCGACAGAAAGGATTATGGGTACATGAAACACAGAGTCAGAATTTTTCTTGCCTTCTAATTAAAAACATTTCCAATATTAGCTCGTCACCATGACACCTCCTCACTATGTGCGTGGCCTTACCTGGCACATGCACAAGCCCACGTAAGCTTCCACTGAATGAATCAATGGATGGCTTCACTCTAAAATTTAAGATGCATGTGAACTTAGCAGAACCTTTTCAGTTTTAATTTTGCCTGAAGTTGTGTTAGTGACTTTTCTTTAGGAAAGATTAAGCCTGCTGGTAAAATAAATACCTATGTACCATATATCTAGAGAAGGTATCACTTGAACTTGGCTAGAACAGTTCAGGTTTCAAAACTCAAAACACCTTCAGAGTGGTCCAGGCTTTCTCAGAAGTCCAGGTGCACTGGTGGCCAGCAGGCAGGTAGCAGAGAAGGCTTTTAGTAGGGCTGCGCAGAGTCAGAAAGGAGAAGGTTCTGGTTTGCAAGGGAACCTGGACTCTGTCAATTCTCGGAGTACAGACATTCAGAGACCATGACAGAGAGACCCAGCTACAGAACAGGACACTGCAGATCAGGGAACTGTGCGGGCAGCTGACTGAGAAGTCCATGGGATCCAGTTCTATGGACAGAGGCAGCGGAAGGGCTGCACCGAGGGCCAGGACCCAGAGGAGAGCTTGGGCTCCTCTGGTCTCTACTAAGGACTATTTCCAGGAACCATAGCTGAGACTTAACCTCCAGAACCCAGCCGTGAGGGGGAGGTTTTCTGAGCCAAGGCCAAGCAGTGGCAGCCACCGAAGCTGAGGATAAATGTGACTGTGCCTGGAGGACACTGACACCTGTCACCATGACACAGAGTGGCTTCTGTGCCCAGCGGGGTCCTGGGGCTGCTGGAAGCACCATCAGGCTATGAGTTTTCTTTGTAAAGACTCCTAGGTCGTATGCTTCCTACAAACTCTACTGAGGATGCAAAATTTTCCTGGTCTTATCACAGACTCCCGCTTATTTCTGCCTCCGAGTTTAACACTACTAACTAATGATTGCTGCCTTTACCGAGTCTATACAGCATCCTTATAAAGCATGCTTAAGAGAGGAGAAAATCAAATCAGGAGTGGTTCAACACTTGGACACACGTCCTCAGGCAGGAGTGATGAAGCTAAGACTTTCAGCCTCCACCTAGCTTTCAGGCCTTGTGATGATTCCCACCAACGTTCACGGGCAGGTGCCTTCCTTCCCAATATTAATAATCAAGTGACCCTAAGAAACATTGAAGCACACTGTTTGGAGGGGAGCCAGGAGCTCGGAAGGCTCCTTTTGTGTCACACATTGCTGTAACCCTGGAATTGAAGCGCTGAATACCATCCACACAGAGAAGCCAGGGGAGGCCTCACCCCTGAAGGCAGCAGACTCTCACTTCCCAGGGATCCCCCTCAATCACCTGAGAGGGCAAAACTGGCTGGGGGATGGGACGAAACAACCAGCTCTTCTCTCTGCTGCATTTCTTATTATACACAAAGACGCAAAGGAAAATGGGATCAATCCTGGCTTTAGTTTTGGCACAACCAAGAGAGGGACTGGGAGGAAATAGCAGTAATGATCACACTCGGCTGGTTTGACCTCCCAATGGGAACCACGACACCCAGTCAGCAAAGTAATGTGCGCGCAGACACACGCAGCCTCATGTGCACCTGTGAGCTGGCCATACTTCTCACCCTTGCAGAAGGCCCTGACAAGGCAAGGTGGCCAGGCCAGGCTCTGAAGCACTCAGAATCAGGGCCACCAGCTTTACCACTGGTGAGGACACTATGTGTGTTCCAACCACGATGACCGTGACACCGTCTGCCACCGTCAGGCAGCCACTGCTTCTTGCCATGTTACTCAACGCCCAGGTTGGGTGAAATGCTTCCCGGTCCCAGCACCTTTCTTTGACTCACTATGTACCCAGCTGTCTACCGCGTCAGCGCCTCCTGCCTGCCCAGTGCTCTCTCCTTTGTGTTTATGTCTGTGCCTGGTCCAGGAAGGTGAGCAGGAAATGTGCACAGCAGGGAGTGGAAGAAAGGAAACACTGCAGGGAGAAGGAAGGAAGGGGGAGTGGCTGCAACCAGGAGAGAGACAGCAAGTGCACCTCAATCCGCCCAAAAGCTAATTAGGAGAAAGGGAGAGGGACCATGAGAGGACAGGGAGAGGGCCATGGGCGACTCATGGAGGGTGGGAGGAAAGATTCACACTGAGCTCACTCACTGCACCGGGAAGCGGAGGCCCCGCTGCCCTGGAGTTCGTCTCCAAGCCTCTGGAAAGCTCCCTTACAGCATGGGGCCAAGAACACACCTCCCTCTTGCCATCACCCTGCTGGCGCTGGTTAAATGCACAGATGCCCTCTCTCTCCTGGGTCTCCTCTCCTTCCTTCCCGGCCTTCTGATTCCACCAGAATCACTGAGGCAGAGGCACGGCTCCTTGCAGCCGCTCTGAAGCTCCTGTTGATGCCACAGGCCTGAGGCGCCGCTGGCACCCACGAGCCTTCTCTGCACAGCTGCTGCAGTGCCGTCCACACTATTCCGGGCACAGTTCGGTGCCCACCTTGAATAATCCTCCTTGGAGAAATCTGTCCAGTCCTTTGTATCACTTGTCTCTTGGACAATGCCCACCTAGCCATAGAAATTTCCTCCTGTGCTGAGATTAAAAAGGAAGGGAAGGGGAAAAAGGAGAAAAAGTTTCTCCCAGGTCAGGAAGCCCAGAGCCCAGGGGAAAAAAGCCGTATTCCAAAATGAAACAGGCTCAGTGGCACAGAAGATCCTTCAGATGCGACCTGTTTCTCCATGACGACCATGCCCTCAGGAAGAGCTGACGCATCCTGTAAATTCAGCAGACCACATCTGTATCACAGTTCGTGCTTACGAAGCCTGCACCTCCACCCGCCTGGCCTTGCAGGGCACAAGCAGTGCCACATCCAACCCACCTTCCAGGACAGCATGTGGTGGAGGGGGCTGGACTAGTCCAAATCTCAGCCCGGGGTAATCTTCTGCCCTGGCATAAGGTCACTGAGCATTACATGACTCAGTTTTCTCAGCTATGTAAAGAGAACACTGGTCCTCATAGTCAAAACTGAGGTTTCAGTGCGATTTACCTGACGTGTTGAAAACAGGAACAGCCTATAGCAGGTGCTGGAAAAATATTCTTTTATGTTTTCTTTAGGAACTATATGATTACAAAGCAATCACTAAGGAAAATAGTAACCATATGCGTATATACGTATATACATCATAAGTGTATATATGCGTTTGCTCATAAAAGTAATATAACTAATTTCTTTTCCTTAAACAAGTTAAAATTCACTACCAAGTATCCTTCTCTGCCAAGGAGGAAGGAAAATCGAACGTCCTCATGATTGAGGTTATGTACCTTCTTCTAACATGGCCCCAACCTGGACAAAGGCTGTGTTGGTTGCTTGGATACATGCTCACAAGTCACAGGCCATCAGTCCATGGGTTACCATGGCTGTTCTACTGTCCCTGTCTGTCTGTTTCCTTCAGGAACAGCAGCCCAGGGCCTGGCGCCTTTGATGGGCATACAACCATCTTCCCTGTGAAACCAGGCCCTTTCTCTTGCATGATCATGGGGACCAGGGTGCATGTTCTCTCTTGTGGAATCCACAATCCTCTCTCCCTTCCTAGGACTGCAAATCATTCTTGGATCAAGGAAAAGCATCTCCTATTTTTACTTGTTTTGCTTCAGAGGCACCCTGCCTCTGCAGTCTTCATTGTGAATTTGGCAGCTTGGAGAAGACAAAATTAGGAAAAAGTTTCTCCCAGGTCAGGAAGCCCAGAGCCTGCTGCTTTCCAGCACAGGGAGGAGAGACAGGCACAAACGTAACTGAGCATCTCAGGTTTTCTCCTGCACGGTAATAGTAACGAAGACGTGAATAGCTGAAGTGGGGTGAGCTCAGTGGAAGCCCTTGGCTGTCACAGTTACAGAACACACTGGTCAGTGCAGTGCAGCGCTCTGCTGACCACTGCGTGTACCGGTGGCCCTGTGTGCTGGGGAGCGGCATGCACTCCTGGCCCCTGCTTTGACAGGTTACAGAGATGGTACTGGTCACGTGTGGACTGACAGCGCACACATCGCTGTTGCTCCTTTAAGTCCCCTGGCCATCTGGCCATCATCTGCACTAGACTGTGTGGCCAGTGGCCAATGCTGCCCTTGGTCAGGTAACAGAGTCCATAATCCTGAAACCCAGTATCACAATCCTAGTCCTCTCTGTGGCTACTTCCTCATGGTGTTTATGACTTCTTTGGGATCAAGACCATGGTCATGTTCTCCCTGTGCCTACCCAGCTCAAAGATCTACTGTCTGCTGGAAGCAGATTCTCCTCCAGGATGGAATCTCTACTAACACCTTGGTGAGGAAGCATACCCAAGACACACCTCCTCCCCTGCTGCCAGGAGGGCAGATAGCCCTGGGGCTGGGGAGGGAAGTCAGACCCCTGCAGTGGGGTCCTGGCTCCTTCTGGCAGGATGTGTGGAGGGCAGGGCAGCACTTCCTCTCTGCAAGGTGGGGGTGATATTCTTGCTTCTTAAGTGGCTGCCACTGTGAGGGCCATAAAACTGCAAACTCTAAAGTTCTGTATACAAGTTAGCATTAGCGTCTCCTGAGACAATTCTGACAATTAATTGCTGGATGCGGCCCCTATCTGCCGGATTTCCTGTCTCATGGTGCATTGAATCTAATCTCTTCCCCGAGGGGACGCAAAGCTGCTGGTGCACTCAAGGTGGCTGGGGGCTGTACCCGGCAGGGGCTTCCCACCTCACTGCGATCTTCACTGGACCTGGGGCTCCAGCTGAGAACCAGGAGCCCGGCCCTCTGGCTCCCAGACTATCCACACAGCCACAGAAGACAGGCGCCTTTGGCTCCCTGTGATATAAATATCCAAGGGGGCTGTGCGTGTGATTTCCCTCTCTTTTAATTGGTAGTTTGGATTCCGCTGCACAATCAGCTTCCCCTCCATTGAGTCAATTAGCTCCTGCAAATGCACTGGGTGACTATAATTATCACTTAGTGTCAAAATTTGAAAAGTGGAAAGAAGCAAACCTTAACCATATGACTTGGAGGTGAGTGCCAGCCTCTTATAAAATGTGTTCCTGAGGCTTCCTATTTATGGCTTTCACATGGATCTCGTTTTGGAGGAACTATATGAACCTACAGGTCGAGAGTCAAGAGATGTAAAAGCTACCTGATCTTCTGTGGTAGGGCATGAAATGAAGCTCAAATTCCTCGCCTGTGAACTGGGGCAGACACCCCTTTCCCCACCTGATCTATAGCCTCAGGCAAGCATGGATAGAGACTGAAAGCTAAGTCACACAAGTCTATGAACTCTCAAAGTACTAACACAGCAGACGTGAAATACATTATTATTTCATTTCATAACATTTTTTAGTCATTGGAACAGGAAGTTAACTTGCAACCCCACGTGGCTAGCGACAGTCACCCTGGGAGTCACCACTCAGCAGGGCTCATGCCCTGAGACGATGGCATCTACTTTAGGGGACAATCTAATTTGGGGTGGCAGGTGAACCCACAAAGAGGGGACACCACTAAGCCAGACTGTCCGCATGCACAGATTGTGGACTCAGGCTGAGCAGAGGTTTGGCCCCTGGCTCTGGGCTGCGGGCCCGGTATGATGCCACATAACCCAGGGGCCCGATCTGGCATTTTTCTGATGATCCAGTGGAACCCTATCAGAACAGGTCCTCAATTAATGCCAGCTTCTCCCCACCTGGAGCTGCAACAGACCAGAGCATGAGTTAGCGGTGTCAACAGACATGATCAAGGACCATCCTGTACGCGGGTCGCTGAGCTGAAGTCTGCTGCTCTTCCCACTGCTGAGAGACCCTTCAATGGGGAAACTGGGAAGGAGGCTGCCCACCCTCGGAGCCCCTGGGCACTGGCGGAGAGCGCGAGCAATGCCGCTCCAGACAAATACTTCAGCCGCAAGTGAACACTGCTACTGTACTTAGGACAAAGGACAAATGATCAAAGAAGACTAATTATAATGAATTATGATCCCCCTTCCAGGCTGTGCTTGGCGTTTCAGCTGCCATGTGAACTGATGACAAAGCGGAGGAAATTACTGCCTGCCATCTGTCTACAGATTCAAAACAGGAGCAAAAAGTGCTCAGAGTTCAAGCCAGCTAATGATTAATTAAAATCTTAAAAGTGCTGCACACTAGTCAGTTTCCGAGTACATTTAATCCCAAGGAGGCTGTGAATAGGGAGCTGCTATCTACCAGTTCCCACGGGACGTTCTGCTAGGTGGACGGATAATGGAGAGAGGAACACATTAGCAGTCAGAGGTTCAAGTCTGGCCCTGGGTCTCCAGAGCTCTTTTCTGTTTCGGTCAATCAAACTCCCAAACAAACAGGAAACAGGACAGAGGGCGGCTAGCTTATGCAGCAAGCTCTCCCACTAGGTGTATCCAAAAGCTGCTCCAGTATCTTTCCGCACAAGCTTTTCTCCTGAGGGCACCTGAATCTGATCTGAGGGATCAGAAAGTGGCACTGCTACCCACACGGCTCCCCATCTCTGCCCGTCTGGAGATCCATGCACACTGCCCCTTCCTGCAGCTTCCCAGGGATGGAATCTCCTCACCTCTGTCCAGCCCACGTCCTCCTCTCAGTGCCCCTCCAAGCCTCTGCTCCGGACTCATCGCTGGTCAGCATTGCCTCCCTGGCCTCACGGCCTCCAGCCCCACCCTCTCTATCCATCCCTGGGCTCACCGCCAGGCCACCACCATGCACTTGGGACCCCACACAAGGGTCCGTTGCCTGAAATCTTTCATAGGCTCATGACATCTGTTGATCCTATCTTCACATTCCTCATAAACGGCAGAAACTTAAAAATATGCACTTTTGGAGCATCCGTATATAAAACGATTGAAGGTGTCACAGCAGGGGTAGAAAGCAAGAGATTCCCTATCGTGCTGCCAGCTGTCCCTCTGGCTGCCCTGATGGACCTTGGAATTGCTCAGGAAAACACATTTTAAAGGCTGTTGGTGCAGAATCTCCCATTGACTTCCCTTCTCTTCATCACCAATTCATCCCCTAAGACAGCTCATCCTTTCAATGCTAAGGTATTGTTATGTGCTTAATTGTTTTACAGCGCTAACCTCTTACATTTGAACAGGGCCTCAGAGCCCATAAGGGATCCTCGTGTCTCTCAATCAGTTAGTTACTCAGTGCGCACTTAGCAAATGTCAACTGCGCACAGAGCACTGCTCCAGCTGTTGCCAATGCAGAGGAAAACAAATCTTCTCCATTCTTCCTTGTGTAACCAATCACTTAATGGAGTAAACAGATAAACAATAGTTGGAATCATATGAAATAAATAGTGAAAAATGGTTAAATTTAAGCAATATCATATGGTTCACTCTACGTGCGTTATATTCTATTGGGTTCAACCAAAGTCAGTTCATGAGTCCTGGTGCCATGATGAAAGTATGGAGCCCACTCATGCCAAGGAGGATGTGGAAATGTGCATGGAGCCAGCGAGCATGCCCGGAGGAGGAGAGGCAGCTTTAGGATGGCAGAGGGGCTGGCAGCACAGGCCGTGAGAGGCAAAAGCAGCGAGCTGAGTATGATTTAGGGATATTTCAGAATAACATGAAAACAGCAGGAGAGATTAGGCAAACTGAATGAAAAGCAAAGAGGAGAACCACTTGGACGTCCTGCATGAATGACGAGTGCTTCAAGAACAGGCACGCAGAGGGGCCGAAGAGTCCCCTCGGGGAGGAGCTGTGCCCTGCACACCACAGTTGGGGTGCGCGGCTCCAGCAGGGTGGCACCCCAGAGCCCCCAGTACCAGGCTCACAGCAGTGCAGCATCCATGCCATGCTAGAGCTGCCTGCTCAGTCAGAGACTCTGTCTGATCCCTAAAAGATTTCCTACACCACAAGGACCCTCGGCGCATGGGTCCAAGGAAAGTAGCTGGGAAATAGGCATCATCGCCAAGTTCTGCCTCATAATCAGCTCAGCTTGTCACCGAACAGAAGTGAACAGAGAATCAGAGGAAAGACAGAGGAGATCAAAACAGAGGAGAAAATAAAGGGAAGACAATTAAGATGTGGTAATATTCATCCAGAAATTAGTAGCTAGCAAGTTTCAGTATTGCTATGTGTGACACTCTGCTACGTGCCTTAAAGACATGCTGCATGCCATTGTTACATGTTTAAAGGAGCTATCATTTTCCTTATTTTACAGAAAACAAGTCACAGAGTGGCAAAGCCATGTATGTGTCCAAGGTCATTGAGCACACACAACACAGCCAGGGTTGTGAGCCCGAAAGCCTTAGACACTAAACGCTTCACCACCTCGTGTACACCGTGCTGTGATCCAGTGCGCTGGGCTGGAACCGAAGACATGCTCTGAGCTCAGGATGGCTGATATTTCCATTCTGCAGGTGAGGAAGCTGCTATGGATGGTGGACAAAGACAAGGCATCTGAAGAGTGCTTGCAGAGAAGCTTAGAATGCACGGGCAGGAAGAAGAGGGAAAGATGCCTTCTCTGAAATAGTTGAGGAGAAGCAAGAAGTGAGTCTCCCATTGGCCATGGTGTGGATGGGTGGCCAAAGAATCACATAACGGAAATTTATTTTCTTCTGTATAGCAGGATCATGGACGTGGAACATTTTAGAGGAGAGGCCGAGTAGGAGGAGGGTTACCACAGGGATTTGCCTTGGAGGAGACTGATTTAGTTCTCACTGGTCCAGGCTAGGAGGCTAGGTCCTCCTTGGTCCCTTGCTTCCTGCCCTCCCACATCACCTTTCTCTCATTAGTGATCTGCAACATTATTCACCCACATGAGGCCCTCACAAACGGTGAGCAGACCGGGCCATGCTCTGGGGTCTCCAGAACTGTGAAGGGAATATCTCTTTTCTAGGCAAATTACTCAGCCTCAACTATTTTGTTACAGCAATAGAAAATGGACTAACACATCCCCACCCAAACAAAAGGAATGATGACCTTACCATTATTTAATTCTTCTAGCACTTTCCAAAACTATTTCTTGTCTTTTCCACCCACAGATATTTTTGATAACCAAGGATATGAGTCAATGAACTGGAATCATGCAGTTTGAAAAATGCTACCATATGGACTGTGGGGTCCAAGATTTAGGGGTAACACAAGTGGATGCTGGCTTTGTTCCAGCTCCTGACTGAAATGGAATCCCAAGGAAGAATGGTCCTGGTAGAGATGGCAACTAAATGTCCATTATATTTAAGTGGGTTTCTCAACCTGCCCCTTGCGCCAAGTGGTATGAGTGGCAAGCAAAGGACGAATTTCAAGATGTTGAGAAATCATTCAATAAGAAACAGAAAGAGGCTGGATTTTTCTCTTTTTGGAGCCTACAGGTAAGAGAGGAAAGGTATTTCTACACTCTCAACTTCTAGACGAGGTTAAGAATTGAGTGTGTGTTAACTACTGTATCCCATTGTTTGAAGTAAGGATCAACACATAGTAGGTGCTCAGTGTTACTCTTCTGAATGAATTAGGGGGTGAATGAATGAGGGATGAAAGAATATAATCTTGCACTTGCTCACAGTCCAATCCTCAATCTAGGAAGTCTGGTAGCAATAACAACAAAAGGAGTAGTAGCAGCAGTGAGAGGCCCGGGTATCTCTCTGGAGCCTCATAGCCTTCAAGGTAAGGGTCCGAATTCAGGCCAAAGTGGGCACAACTGTGAAGATGACTCACATGGAGCTCAGGTTAGTATTCAGGTGACAGAGTCACGGTGGGATAGAACTTTGTCAGCGACCCTGCGACCCAGGGTATTAGAGATGATGGAGGTGAGAGTGTGCTGGCGGTAGTCAGAACCTGGACAGCAGGCGGTGATGCCCTGGCTACAGTGTGAGGAGAGGGCCGTGTTAGTGTGTGAGTGTAGAGGCCGAGGGCCTCTGGGGTCCTCAAGTGGAGAGAATGCAATGGGAGGAGATGAACACAAGGGTTAGAAAGTCCTCGTTTTTACCCAGTTTCTCAAGCCCCGGAGGAGCCCAGCATATCTGCAAGCGGCATTAATTTCTTACCACTGAGCAGGACGACATATGTCTTCCCTTTATAGATTAGAAACTGGATACTGGCAATAGGTTGAGTTTACGGTTGGCAATTTTAAGTAGCGTGGCAAGGACTGGAGATTTAAATACAGGACTATCATAGTTGGAAGAGGAACTGGGGGCTGAAGCCAGGCAATCTTACTCCAAAGCAGATCACATTTAACCGCTTTGTTTTGCTTCTTAAGGAACACAGCTAGGACTGAGTCCATCTTGTCTCTGGCCCCAGACTCCCCAGTGCTTCTCTGACTGCACCCCCTGACACCATCCTGCCTTTCACTGGAAAGCTAGTCTCCTACATGTACATTTGCCTGTGTCTGTGATCCTCGGTGTGTAAGCACTCCTGTCACACCCCAGAGTTTCTCACATGGAGGTGTGATGAATTCCCAGCGGCTCAGGAAGGACCCTGGGGGTGCCCGGATGGATGGACAATGTTCCCAGCTCTCCCCGTTGAAGCCTGTTGGCAAGACGCCTGGCTTCTGAGTCCACGGTGCTTTCCTTCCAACCCACATTGTGGGTTCTCTCCCACCCCTGAGACACTGGGACCACGACAGTGGGTTCTGGACCCTCTGAGGAGCTCCTGACCAGGGAAATCTGCTCAGCTAGAGAAGCGGGGCTGAGTGCACCTTCCCAAGGTGTCCTGAAATGTGGCCACAGAGCTCAGGGCCAGGTCTGTGGGGACGGCAGTGAGAGGGGACTGTTGGCCTGAAGTTCCGACTGGTGCTGGCTGGGGTACCTCTTTCCCCTCTCTGACATGTGATGCGGAACTCTAGTAAAGGCTTTGAAGAAGACATGGATCCTTATTCCTTTTATTTCTCTCTCTTGTCTAATTGCTCTGGCTAGTATTTCCAGTACTATGTTGAATAGGAGTAGTGACAATGGACATCCTTGTCTTGTGCCTGATTCTAACGTAAAGGCTTTCAGTTTTTGGCCATTTAATATGATGTTGGCTGTAGGTTTGTCATAGATGGCCTATATGATATTGATGTAAAGACCATCTATTCCAATTCTCTGTAAGGTTCTTATCATGAATGAATGTTGGACCTTATCAAAAGCTTTTTCTGCATCTATATTCATGTGATTCTTATTTTTGGCTGTATTGATGTGGTGGATTACATTTATTGATTTGCGTATGTTGAACCATCCCTGCATTCCTGGGATGAATCCCACTTGGTCGTGGTGTATAATCATGGTGTATAAATTGATGATTTGCTGCATTCTGTTTGCCAACATTTTATTGAGAAATTTTGCATCTATGTTCATTAGGGAGATTGGCCTATAGTTCTCTTTTTTGGTTGGGTCTTTCTCAGGTTTTGGTATTAGAGTAATGTTTGCTTCCAGGAATGATTCATGGAGAATTGTTTCCCTTTCAATTTGACTGAAGAGTTTGAAGAGTGTTGGCATTAAATCTTCATTGTATTTCTTGTATAATTCAGCAGGGAGTCCATCTGGACCTGGGCTTTTCTTTGTTGGTAGGGATTTAATTACATTTTCAATTCCATTAATTGAAATTGGGTTATTCAGCAGTTTTACATATTCTTGACCCAGCTTTGGTAATTCACATGTTTCTAGGAATCTGTCCATTTCTTCTGTGTTATTAAGCCTATGAGAGTAGAGGTTTTCAAACTAGCTATTGATGATCTTCTGTATTTCCACAGGGTCTGTAGTGATTTCACCCTTTTCATTGCTTATTGCATGAAAATGAGTTTTTTCTTTCCTTTTTTAATGAGGTTGGCTAGAGGCCTGTCAATTTTATTTATTCTTTCAAAGAACCAACTTTTTGATTCATTGATTCTTTGTATTATTTTCTTAGTCTCTATTGTATCGGTTTATGCTCTGACCTTTATAATTTCCTCCCTTCTTTTGGCTTTGACTTTCTCTTCTTTTTCTAGATGTTTGAGGTGTAGCATTAGGTTGTTTATTTATGTTCATTTTGTTTTCCTGATGTGGGAGTTCACCACAGTAAATTTTCCTCTGAGGACTAATTATCATTATTTGCAGATGACATGATACTCTACATAGAAGACACCCAAAACTCCATTGAAATACTCCTAGGTATAATAAATAAATTCAGTAATGTAGCTGGACACAATGTCAACACTCAGAAATCAATAGCATTTCTGTACACTAACAAGAAAACCACTGAGAGAGAAAGAAGGGAAGCCACATCCTTTACAATAGCATCCAACAAAATGAAATACTTAGGAATTAATCTAGTTATGGTACCGGGAACCTCCCGGACCCGCAGAGTCACCTGGGCTGTTTGGATTGGAAACTGTGCTGAGACTGGCATCTTGGCACGACTGTTTGGGACTGGTAGGCCCACCCTTCATCTGCAGGGAACATCCTGGAGACCGGCATCTTGGCCAGGTCTGTTTGGGGCCTGTAGTCACGCCATTCACCCGCAGGAAATCTCCCAGAGACCAGCATCTCAGCCTGACTCTTTGGGACCGGGAACCTCCCGGACCCACAGAGTGGCTTGTGCTGTTTGGATTGGGAACTTTGCGGAGACTGGCATCTCGGCCAGGTCTGTTTCGGACCAGGAACTTTGCAGAAACCAGCATTTTGGCCTGACTCTTTGGGACCTGTAGGCCCTCCCTTCACCCACAGGGAACCTCCTGGAGACCTGCCTGGGACAAAGTACGGTGGCCTGGCCTGCCTAAGATTCCACAGGCTCTGGGCTGACCATGCCCAGCATTCGCCTTACAACTTAGGGAGCCAGGAGCCCACAGAGGGGAGTTAGGACCCTGTGAGGAAGCCAAGAGCCTGTGGGGGAGCCACTGTCCCTCCAGGAACAGAAGGTGCAAAAGGTAAATCACCACACATTCAGAGAAAGCATTGGAATACTGCTCAAAGCAAGGAAATATAGAAAAACGACAAAAGGAAACACCAAAAGGCAGGCTCAAAGCCCTAGCCCTCCCCAAGAAAGCTTAGAAGCTGTGTACATAGAAGAAAAAAGAAGCTATACACCTGAAATGTCTGAAATGATATCAAATGAAATAAATATGCAACTAAGGAAAGCTATAGAGAAATTCAAATCAGAAATACTTGCCCAGGTAAAAGAAGAATTGAAAAAAATAGTGAAAGAAATATTGAACGCATCTAGTGAAAACACAGCTTAAAAATTAGAGGAATAAAGCAAACAGATAGAATCCCTGAATGAACAATACAAGAAACAAACAGAATGCATAAAGCAGATTCAAAGAGATATACAGGAAATCAAAAATTCTATTGAAAGCTGTAAAAACTGCCTCAATGAAAGTGAAGATAGAATTTCAGACCTCGAAGATAAGATTGCAGCCAGTGAGCAGGAAAGACAAGATCTTTTAAAAATAACAAAGAATCAGGAAATAATAATTCAACACCTGC